>CAXHJY010000725.1:75000-77500 GCA_964016885.1 Eledone cirrhosa
CTGAGTCTCAACAAAAAAATCCCTCTGTAATTGGAATAAATCTCTCTTGTCTCCTATTTTGAAAATTGGGATTATCACTCCTGATTGCCATTGCTTAGGTGTCTTTCCAGAGATCCAGGCCACCCACACGAGATGGCCAGAGAATACATTCTCTATTTAAGGCTTTTAACATCACGAGCCGGATTTCATCCTCCTCTGCTAGAGAACGAGTCGCAAGTGGCGGATAGCCATACGGCCGCCAGATATGATGGTTATGATGGTTAGTTGCGATATAAGCAGAGAAGTGTCAGACGAATAAGAAACCCCGGATCAAACAGCGGTAAACTACTAGAGGAAATGGAGTAATGGGTGACACCTGTGGCTCCCAAGAAAAGCCTAGTCAATGCGCGTTTGACAAAGTACCACCTAAACTGAAACTGTAATATGATGAGGAAAACAAAGAAAAACCATACCGCTTCGTTTTTCGCGCGGGTTAACAAGGGACGCCATCAGGTCTTAGGTAAAGGGGCCTGTTCGAAAGATATATTGCTGTCCCCATTTCATACTGCAAAAACTAACGATAGACCTGTGACCTGTCCTGGGAGGCGTGGGATGGACGCACAAAAAGTTTGCGTATTCTAAAACACCAAAGAGTTTGAACCTGGAACATCACAACCCTTACAGGTAAGGAGCAGGAACTAGTGGAGGAGGCTAGATGCTTACTGGCTAGATATAATCGGGGTTTCCTCAACAAAGTCCCGTGGCTCTGATACTGTAAATTTGGATAGAAGATGGAAACTCCACTATCCAGTTGTGACACCAGAAATGACTGCACAGACGGGAGTGGGGATGTTCACAAGCCCCTGGCTGTCAGAATCTGTTGTGGACTGGATCCCATTAGGAGTGGGGATTTACCTCTTGAAACTTACGCAGAAAGATAGGTCTCTCTGGGTGATGTAAGTTTATGTACCAAACAAAGAGTTTGAATACAGACCCTTCCTTGATGAAGTCAGTACAGCGTTAGATGTAGTTAAGACTGAGTCATATATCCTGATGGGAGGCTTAAATGCACATATTGGCACTGATGATCTGACATGGAAAGGCGTGATTGGAAGGAATGGCAATTCAGATCTAAATACGAATGAAGAAGTCTTACTAGACTTCTGTTCTAGCAATGGACTCTCTATTATGAACACCTTCTTCCAGCACAGAGACATACATAAATATACATGGTTTCCCAAATCTGTATTTTGGCGACTATATTTTCAAATATCGAATTTCCTAATGCATTGTAAGTTATCGAAATGTTCATATATATATTCCAATGATTTTCAAAATTAAAATTGAAACCGGTCAATCATCGTTTAAATCAGAGGGCAGAGAGCCGGAAACAAAATCCGCATTATAAACAACTTTCTAACGACCCTGTCAATTCTGACAATCCGTAAAGTAAATAAATATTCTTAAAAGAATCCAGTTGCATTTTCAATTTCTTTTCCTTACATTTTTACACCCGTGTAGGACATTTAAAAAAAACCATGCTTTCTTAACATGACAACGTGAATGGACCTGTTATTTTTCTCTAAAAACATTATTTCCAATTCCACCCCGCCCGTCCTTTCAATCTATCTAATTTCTCATTCTTTCATCTGATGAAAGACTAGCGTCCGAAACGTTAAGACCCCTTCCTGCTATTTCAAGCGTTAACCTAATATATTACTTCTATATACTGTACCGATTATGCTGCAACACTGACTTCGATCCTTTTAAATATATATATATATATGTGTGTGTGTATGAGTGTGTGTGTGCGTGTACGTATGTGTGTGAATATGTGTTTATCCAAATTTACATACGTGTTTATACTCAGAAAGACACACACACACACGCACACGCACACACATACATACACACACACACACACACACACACACACACAGACGCACATACACACACACACACATATATATATATATATATATATATATATATATATATATATATATATATATATATATATATATATTATAGGAAGGAGTAGGACCCCGACGGCTGAGCTCGAGCCGTTTCGACGGCTAATTCTAGACTATATATATATTAGATATATATATATACTAGCAGTAAAGCCCGGCGTTGCCCGGGGTCGCTCAGTAGCTGTGTTAAAGTTACAATGTTAAGTTTCTTTCTTGGCTTAAAAACTGTAGTGTCTACTGTGCAGACTTGCATGTGGTGTTTTTGATTAATATTCCCTCAACCAACAATATGCCTTATGAAGTTAAGAAAACATAACGATAACCCGAATGTTATAACAAAAGAGGATGCTGGGGATAGAAACTGCACTGGTTATTTATTAACAAAGATCGAAAATGTAAACACTGCAACGCAGAGAAAAACATTAGCGTAACCAAATTATCAGTTATGTCTGTCTGCACGCCTATATCACCTCTCTGCACGACTGTCTGTCTGCACGCCTAACGACGAAATATTTGCTTGTTTTACGTAGTCTTTAAATAGACTTGTT
>CAXHJY010000725.1:82500-102500 GCA_964016885.1 Eledone cirrhosa
AAATATATTATGAACGCTGAATGGCCCGGCGTTGCTCAGGATTCTAAACATAGATTGGCATGTTTATCCCTCCTTTCTGAAACAGTACAGAGAAGTACGGAATACCTCGGCCTTGAGACCATCGAAGAGTAGATTCCACTGACGATTCGTTTGCTCGCATGTTCTTTTTCTTGCCGCTTTCGCAGTATTTCGGCCAATGGAGTATCTCTTCCTTCGAGGCATGATCTAAAAGCAGGACGAAGTACACTAAGACTAACAGGTAGAGTAAGGAGTAAACTCGTCAGTGATGCATGTGATTTCCGTTGACTATGTAATTGCTAAGCCACGAGTGCCGTCTTAACCGGGGCGCGACGTTATAGCTATGTATCTATCTGCATTACGACATTATGAAAACATTGACTACGCTATCTGTGTGTGTGTGTAAATATGAATATATAGTGTATGTGTATATATATATATATAGTGTGTATATATATATATATAATATATATATATAATATATATATATATATATATATATATAATATATATATATAATATATATATATATATATATATATATATATATATATATATATATATATAACGAAGGAATTGTGGTAAGGAACCAGATGGACCATAAAGCACCAAAGTACTCAATACTAAGGGTAGTAGAGTGGGTAATAGGAACAAGTATGACCCCGACGGCAGAGCTCAAGCCGTTTCGACGGCTATTTCTGGGTCCAGAAATAGCCGTCGAAACGGCTTGAGCTCTGCCGTCGGGGTCATACTTGTTCCTATATATATATACATAGTGTTAGTCGAACCAAAGAGGGCTCGATAAGGATAAATATATATCAAATATATAAGAACCCTAGAACAAATCTTGTTCTCATTCCTGAGGTATTATCTTCGCTTTTTTCCGTTCATTGCCAGGGGACGTCTTCATGACAAAAGTATCGTCTTCCTGTTTTCCTTCGGTTGCAACGTTTTTCGAAATATTTACGTTTTATGTTTTCATAATGTCGTAATGCAGACAGCCAGACATACAGACAGATATTATAAGGGCACGACGTTATAGCTATTTATCTATCTAAAAAGACAGACTAAGAAAGAGAGAGATATCGCTAACCGGCGCCTAATGCGGTCCTTAGGGCATTGAAAATTTGAAATATGTTTTGCTCAAAACACCCATACGACCATACGTATTACATGTGTAAAGTGAGGAAAAAGTCGGTTGGGTGGTTCTCGAGTTTTAGCGGGAGACAGGCAGATATTCTCTGTTTTAGATATATAGATGATTAGATAGAAATACAAACATATAATCAATTAATTATTGCTAGGAACCTTATAAATATGACACAAAAATATATAATCAAAGCGAAAAAAACAAAAACAACAAAAAACATCAATTCAAGTACCTCAATCGGTTACACACCAAAAGGATTATCGGAACTTCTTTGTGGCAAGTCAACTCGCTCGCAACATTAACGCTGTAAGGTGATGGCGAGGCTAAGGCGTTGAAACAACCAAGCACCCTCACGGGCACCACCTGATAGATACCTCGGTAAAGCGAGCCGCCAACGATGACAAGAATTTCGTTGTCAGCAGTCCAGCAGCTCCCCCAGACGTACAAACACCACATGCTGGAAAAAGTAGTTTGTTTATGTATACAGGCCTGTCAACTCTCCCCATCCGACTGGGAGATCTCCCATCCCCCTAGAGGTGGATGAGAGATGTCTTGTGAAAATGGATATAGCTTTCATTATGCAAAATCTCTCTATTTTGCCTCATTGCTCCCCGTTTTGGGGCACTTTTTTCATGAAACTCCCCGTTGTGTCTTTAAAGGTTAGCAAGCCTAATTCCTCGTATTTTAGAATTTTATTCCGTTCAGTTACGGAAGCAGTGACGCTCACATTTTTAATTATTAATTGTTAATTTTAATTTCTAATCCCTTATTTACCTATTTTATCATTATTTATCAATTTGCCGGACAACAGTGGTAGCGGTGGGGATGGGCATGCCGCCACCAGAATTCTAATCCAATGATGTTAGCGACTGCTGGACAAGAATGCAGCTGTAAAGTAGCACCTTTTAGACCAGGTATGGGCAACATTTTTCGAGAAGCAGGCCGCATGAGATATGACTCATCATCACGCGGGCCGCAAGCGCTAATTTACATTCGTGTCCACATTAAAAAAAAGGCGGTAACTCTGATTGTTTTGATTTGTTTCCTTAGAATTCGTACCCCTTGTTTTCCTCGATCGTTACGACTGAAACGTTGGGGTAAAAAAATCAGAAAGATCTCACTTAGGTGACTTAGGCGAGCTATTCATAAAGCTTTGCGGGCCGGAGGTTTCCCATGACTATTTTTGACTGAATTGAACTCCGTGACCGTCATATCAAGTTGAAATATCTCACCAACTGTGGAGGGAGGATTATTTTGATATGTGTCAGATAGAATTGTCCCGATAGTTGTAAACAAATTACAAAGGGTGGGAGATGGGTGGGTGGTCATTCAATCCCTCATGCCTGCGTAGAACTAGAATTCACAAGGAAACGGGTCTCAATAATGGAGACATCAAATTTGTCCGTTACCTTGTGAATAGCTTGTATTGCATTAGCAACATAACAATACTTATTAGATAAGATGATGTCTGATAACGTCAAGTAATCACAGAAATATGTATTCTCGCATACATAACAATTTGTTGTTCAAGGGAAAAGCAAAGGTCAATACAGTTTGGCACCAGTGACGTAACAACTCATTTACAGTTGACTGAAATGGAGCAACATGAAATCAAGTGTTTTGCTCAAGGACACAATATACTGCCCGGTCCGGGAATCGAATTCACAAACTCACGATTTGAAACCGAACGTTCTAACCTCTAATCCATGCACCTTCATATCTATATATAAAGGTATAATAAACAAACTTCAGCCTCCAGGACGCATGGTAGATTTTTGAAACTTATTTTAAGAAAAAAAGTAGCGTCTTCGACGCCGGGAAATACGGTAATAAGATAAAACAAAATATATATATATGTAGTAAGAAACACAGTAAATCGTGTGTCTAATATTACGAGGGTTGAAGAACCACATTTGTTTGAAATATTTAACCATGAAACAGACAGAATGATAAAATAAAATAAAATTGTATTATATAAAACCGCCTCAATAACAAATTATATCTGTCGGACAGATTAGGGATTAATCTGTTTCGCCCTGAGTGTGTTTGTAACAGATAATCCACGGGCATCATCAGCGACAGAATCTGATTAAATGCGACAAACACCTAGTACTAACGTTCACATAGAAAAATGAATTCATCACCTCGTGTGCCGTAAGTCAAAAGTGGTGTGAGTGTATTGGTTAGAAATAACAGTCCAACACACGCAACTTAATAAGCTCACCTCTTGAGGGAGCCGAAATATAAATGAAAGTTAGAGTTAATAACTCATACTGAAACCCTGTAATCAATAAGCTCTAAGTATAAATACTGAGCATTGTGAATTGTCAGTATCGGTAGAGGGTTGGACGCCATGTTTTCTAGCATAGTTACGTCCCTTTACAGTCTGAGTTCAAATCCCGCCGAGGTTAACTTTGCCTTTCATCCTTTTTTCCTCGAGGGGGTTTAACCCTGTGGTGGACTTGCGTCCTGTCCAGTACTCTCAGTCGTTTCATACCATGACACCGGGATAAGCACCCGCCAAACAAACCTTCTGGCTTAAGACATTAGATTTAGACTGACTTACTACTAGTTACTTTTTCACAATATTTCCTGTGAGTTTATTTTTGGTTTGTTATTAATAACAATTTGAAATTTAGGCACAATGACAGCAATTTGTGGGTAGGGGAAGTCGATTATATCGACTTCAATAATTTACTGGTACTTTATTTTATGGATCTTGGGTGGATGAAAGACAAAGTTGACCTCGGTGAGATTTGAACTCAAAACGTAAAGCATTTTGTCCCACGCTATAACGAGCCTGCCAATTCACTGCCCTTGGTTTGATATGAATAAGGATTTTAGATTTAGGCACATGGCCAGCAATTTTGGTGGCAGGAAAAGAAAATTAAATCTACACCAATGTAATTACTGGTACTTTATATTATCGAACCCTGTAAAGATGAAAGACAAAGCTAACCGCGGCGGGATTTGAACCCAGAACGTAAATGGCCGCAACTATATTCCGTAAAGATGTACGACACTCTACCGATACTGCTAATCCAACGCCCTTGGGTTGTTATTAATTATGTAATTATTAACTGCGTTATAAATAGTAATTAATAAAGAAGGTGTTTATTGCTATTAACGTAACTTTCATAGTTAATCTTCTAGATATTTTTGTGAAATTCTATACAAAATGGCAGTTATTAACTTACGTTTATTTATATAATTTTGTTTCATGCTCTGTAATACGTATTATACAATGATTATATAATGAAGGCGCATGACTGAGTCGTTAGAAAATTGGATTCGCAATCGTGAGGTTGTTATTTCGATTCCCGGACCGGGTCGTGCATTATGTCCTTGAGCAAGACACTTTATTTCACGTTGCTCCTTCTGCCTGGAGTTGCGACCGACAGATAGTATTAACAATAAGAAAGACCAATGGAAACATTCTTTCCTCGGTCCGATTTGACAAACGCCGTTCCATTCGTTAAGCGAATGAGGTCTGGGATCTTGCCGATCGATTGTCGAAACACACACACACACACATATATATATATATATATATATATATATATATATATATATATATATATATGTGTGTGTGTGTGTGTGTTTGTGTGTGTGTGTGTGTTTATATATATACGTGCATACAAACATACATAGACGATGATGATAGCTGCAACTCGATTTCGAGTAATTCCACAGCGTGATACTTAGGCATGAGCACCACGGACGTGGCTTCCTAGTCCTGCTAGGGACCCACATATATTCATACATATAGAGGCTCCGCTTTTTACGAATAGTGTAGATTTCTGGAGTTTATTCCTAAGTCGAAATGTATTCTGTTCTGCACGTCGGGGAGAGGAAGAAACGACGAACTGTGGGTAGGGGTGACAATCTCTCACAAACTGTTGATTTGCTGTTGCTGTTTCGGGTTAATGTTTACTTGATCAAGATGAAAGATAACTGATGAGTTTCCAGGGTCCACCGCGAATAGGTCGACAAATGTGGGCTCCCAGGGTTTGTACTGTTATCGTTGGTCACTATATATACACATATATGCATATACAATTTAACTAAAAATGATACGAACATTATTTGCATAACATACGTTAATCAGTCAGATAAATGACTTCGTGTTGGTAAATATATTATTATATCAAATATACACACACCATTGCATGGTTTCTGCATTCCTGTCTGTCAACAACAGATCCAATCGGAGCTTCTATTCACAGTAGTTAGGTAATATCAACTGTCAATACGTAATTTTGTTCGGAATGCTTCATCAGAGGGTGGTAGCCTCCCACGAATGGAAAGGCCTGTTTATCCGACAAGTTCACGTCAAGTCGGTATCATCCACAAATGTAGTAGTAATCCCAGACGTGTAACGATACGTGACTTCTCATTTACATGAGGGTGACGTCATAAATTTCTGTCTATCTACCTCATTCTGTCACTTTCAGACCACACAGCGTT
The DNA here is from genome assembly GCA_964016885.1 of Eledone cirrhosa. Classification (NCBI taxonomy): domain Eukaryota; kingdom Metazoa; phylum Mollusca; class Cephalopoda; order Octopoda; family Eledonidae; genus Eledone; species Eledone cirrhosa. The sequence continues at coordinate 88,136 of CAXHJY010000725.1, forward strand.
CAGTTTCTCTCTCTCTCTCTCTCTCTCTCTCTCTCTCTCTCTCTCTCTCTCTCTCTCTCTCTCTCTCTCGCTTCGCGCTCCCCCTCTCTGTATATAAAGTGAGCGTGACGGACGGGCAGACAGCGCTCTTATGATAGTATATATATATATATATATATATATATATATATATATATATATATATATATATATATATATATTATAAACGTCGATTTAAATAAAATTTATTTCAATCATATAAATCAGCTGAAATATGCTTTATACAGGCTAAAATCTGTATTTTACAGAGCATTGTTTATCAAAAAATTTATTTGGCTACCATACCAAAGTATATTACTTTTAAGAACATAGCAAGAAAAAAATATATTTAAGGTAAAAATATAATGTTACCTGCAAAATTGCGCAGACCGCGGTTTCACCATGCTTACGAATACCAGCTAAATAACATAATTAATTAGCTAGTCATAAATCACATGGGTCTTTAGTTGACTAGTCTTAAGATATACTTTCATCCTTACGGGGTCGATAAAATAAGCACTAGTAATGTACTGGTGTCGATTTAATCGTCTCCCCCCCCCCCAACAAAAAATTACTGGCCGTATGCCTAAATAAGAAACCATTATTTTCTGGATTGGCAGTATCGGTGGAGATTCAAACGCCATGCTTTTCAGCATAGAGTTACGGCCCTTTACGGTCTGAGTTCAAATCCCACCGAGGATAACTTTGCCTTTCATCCTTAAAATAAAGTACCAGTAATGCACTAGGGTAATTCCTGGCCTTGTGCCAAAAGTAGAAATAATTATTATCTCGACTGGACAGATATTATAGCTAAAAAGAAAACGTCAGGTTATGAAGTCCACGTGCCTTTGCTATAGATATTCAGTATAAAGTAAAATTAACAAGAAGACACATGAATCTAGAAACACTTTGCAAAGTCCTACAAAAAAATTTCTCAACTCAACCTGAAATGAATTTAATTAAAATTAAATATATATATATATAACATTATATTTAACATTAAATTTATTGGCAGGGGATTGGCAGTATCGGTAGAGGGTCGGACGCCATGCTTTCCAGCATAGTTACGTCCCTTTACGATCTGAGTTCAAATCCCGCCGAGGTTGACTTTGCCTTTCATCCTTACAGGGTCGATAAAATAAAGTACCAGTAATGCACTGAGTAATTGCTGGTCTTGTGCCTAAAGTAGAAACAATTATATATAAACATTATATATAAATATATATATATATAAAATTGAAAAAGTGGAGAATAACATGGTCAACAGCACAAAAAAGGGGTTTTATTTGCAATCTAACAATTGTTTCACTGATAAAGTTGTCTAAAAATTGCTGAACACTAAAAGCAATGCCAATCAATTTTAAATACGATGTTAGCCCGATCAGATCTTCGGAAACTGTTAAAAAAATATATATGTAACCGGAAAATTTACAAATTCAAATTACATCATCAATAATAATATTAATAATAACGATATAGAGAGAAAAGGAGGAAGAAAGGGAGATCGATACAGTAAAGAAAGGAAAGAAAGGCGAAAGAAGAAGGAAAAAGAAAAAGAAAAAGGGTAAGAAGAAGAAAAAGGAGAAATTATTATAGATAAAAATATAAAGAGAAGATATATAGAAGATGATGGTAGACAGATGAGAGACAAACATAAGTAGAAATAACGTAGGATAGAAAGAAGAATAGAGGGACAAATAAATGAATAAACGTTAATACATGAATAAATGTAAATAAAAATAAAAATAGATATATAAAAAATATATGAAAAAATATGAGAAAATATATAAAAAAATTGCTAAATAAATAAATAAATAAATATATAAATTACATCTAATGTGATATAAAATGGTATAAAATGTGAAAAATGAAGAATAAAAATAAATACGTAAAAGAAGTAAAAATGTGCGAAGAATATTTAAACATATTAAAATTATTGAGAATGGTTTTTGAGAATTGTTAAAATATATGGAGAGATATTAAGGGGAAAATATGATAATGTTAAATATATTTATGTGTGTATTGGTTATTTTAATAAATAAATAAATTAATTAGTTTTAAGTTATATTATATGATAAAATAAAATGATAGAGATGAAATAAATTTAGGGATAAAATATAAAGATAGAGAGTGAAAGATAGAAATGTATAAAATAAGAATGTAAATGTAAGAGGTTTTGATGTTGTTCTTTGATAGATGATCACAATTATAATTATAATTATGATGATGATGATGCTGATAATGTGATATCATAATAGATCCAAGTGGTACAATCTGGGTTATGGAATAGATAAGATGGAATTAACCTGGTCTAAAGTTCTCAAATTTAGTCGCCGATTTATGTCGACAAAAAATAATTCTTTCAATTTTACTGTTAAGAGGAATTTTGTTGTAATTTAAAATTTGGAAAAGTTCCATATTACAGAGACCACAGTAGGACATTCCAATTATATACAAATAGTAAAAACAATGAAATTAAACAACAAACGGTTAATTCATAGTAAAACCCATTATTTTACGATCGTTTCTGGGGGGTAGTTCCCCATATGTTCATTCTATTATTGATCTATGTAAAATATATTACAAAATATCATAAGAAAAAATACATACGTCCTGACCACCCGCCGTCTTCAGGAATATTCATTATTTCTGAAGACGGCGGGTGGTTAAGACGTTTGTATTTTTTTTCTTATTGTGATATTTTGTAATATATTTTACATAGATCAATAATAGAATGAACATACGGGGAACTCCCCCCCCCCAGAAACGATCGTAAAATAATGGGTTTTACTATGAATTAACCGTTTTTTGTTTAATTTCATTGTTTTACTATTTGTATTTTTGACTCTGTATCCAATGAATAATATCATTGAACATTTTGTATTTTAAACTTTGCTTCATGACATCTTCTGCATACGGATTACATTGAGTTCTTCATACGGCCTGGACCCTACCATTAATTGGTGGATTTATCTATATATATATAATGAAAGATTGAAGAATAACATAGTCGGCTGTACAAAAACGGTTTTATTTCAAGAATTAACAATTGTTTCACTGATCAGGTGAGTCTAAAGACCGCTAATCACTCGAAGTTGCGTCACGCGACCTTAAATACAGTGTTTACCTCTGATCAAATCATCGGAATACTGGAGGGTTTACATATGGCATTGGTATATATATAGAGAGAGAGATACAACAGAGAATCAAAACAATAACATCAATAATAAAAGATAATGATAAAGAGGTAAAGAAGATAGAATGAAGATGGTACAGATGTAAAAAATATGTAAAAAAAATAATAAGTACAGAATGCGATTGCTGATAATAGTGGTGGTAGTTAGTAAGTGTATGTGTAAAGATAATACTAACATGAAAATCAACATAAAAAACATACAAATATACGTGGTGGTCAAATATCAGAGGGATAGAGTAGAAAATAAAAAGTAACAAATGACAGATAAAAGATAAAAATAATAAATTAAAAATTAAGTGAGAGGGGAAAAGACATGAGGATGAGACATAAGGGGTAGGGCTAAGGACGGCGAAGGAGTAGATAGGTAGATAGAGTTTAACAATTGAGAGGAAGAGTTTTGATATATGTGTGTGGTAAATTTCTAGCATGCTGATTGTCTTATCTTAATGGGGTTGATGTGGCTTTAGGGAGAGAGAGTGAAAGAAAGGTTAGATGTATGATGTTGATCTAGTGACCAGTCGGTCAGTTGACAGCTAATAACAGTGGGGTGGTATGTAGTTAGTACATTGAAATCCGGGTGGTTCAGTTCGAATTTTGGGATTGCTGGATCGAATCATGTTGGTTTGAAATTTGCGAACTTGGTAGCTGATTTGTGCCTACAGAAAATTGATCGTTCTATTTTGCTGTTAAGCAGCACCTTATCATACTTTAAAATATGGAACAGCTCCATATCGCAAAGTCCTCAGTGGGACATTCCGTTGTTGTAGGCCCTTGCTCCCGAGAATTTCGACCAGCTAATCCCATATTCCTGGTTTGTGTCCTTAAGCTGCCAGATTTTATTGGCCAGCGTTGTTGAGTTCTCTAGTCTACGGTTCTTCATAGAGTATCTGTGAACGTACTATCTTTTTTTTAATTCACCAGCCGTGGAACCTATGTAGTGCCATGTTAAGTTGCCTGAATTTATAGTACACAGGTACACCATACTTTATTCCAGGCATCTATTTTGTAGTGGGCACTTATCCGGCAGGTGGCAGTTACAGTTGGAGGCCTTCCTGTGTGCAGGTTCTCCGTTGTGGTTTTGTATGTTGTTATGGATGGGCTAAGATTTAGGCTTATTAATGTTTTGTTGTGATGCGCCCTGATGTGTGTGTGTGGTTGTGATGTTGTTATGTGTTTGAGTTTTGTATTTGGTGCTATGGTGTATGTTGGTAGGTTATTTTCTTTAGAGATTATTTTGTAGTTGATTTTATCTATGTGTGATTCTATGTTGGCTGCAGTAGAGTAAGAGAGTTTGATAGTTTTTCTGTTAAAGGTTCTATGGTATTTGTGTAGTTTAGGGAAGTGTTTGTCAATTAGCTTAAAGAATGTAGAAGGTAGTTTGGTTTTTTATAGAGGAGTTGAATATTGGATTGAACCATAGGTATTTCCTATCTCTGGGTTTTCTATAGTTCCTAGGGTCCCTATATTAGTATTCGGTTCAGTTATTTCTGGTGCTCGTCTATTTCTATGTTTAGTTCTATGTTTGTCATTTCTATAGGTGTGGGTAGTGTAGCTGTCGTTAGGTTTGTTGTTGCTGTTTCTATCTAGTATGTATTTGAGCCCCTCCTTATGGCCTGCCTTATGTAAAGCTATGTTATAGTCGTTTGCGTTTTCATTAAAAATCTCTAGGTTAGAAGATAGGCGGAATATTCTGAGGGATGTACTATGTGCTATGGAGTTAATTATAGATCGAGGGTGGTTTGAGGTATAACTAACGTAGGCTAGATTTTCGTTATTTTTATGGAAGGGCTCTATTAGTCCTGTGTTTAGGTTGAGTGTTACTTCTAAGAGGTTTGCCTTTTTAGAGTTAAATTCGAAAGTGATACTTAGGCCTAGTTTGTTGAAGAAGACTCTGATGTTTTGCCTTAATCTTTTTTTAGGTTTTTAGCTAAAAGGAGTGTGTCGTCTCTATAAATTCCTCCTTGGAGGTTATTAAATTCCTTATGTAAGTTATGCGCTATATATATTCCAACTATGTCTGTTACCTGTGCTGAGTCGCTAGATCCCATTGTGATATCGAAGCTATTCTGTCTATTTTTTCGTTCCCAGTAACTATCTTCGAATCTAATGATAGTTCTCCTATCAGCTAGTACTATTCTAATTTCATCAGAGCTTCGGTCCGAGTTTTTCTGGGCAAAGGCTAGCGCTTTATCTAGGGTGACTGGGGAGATGGAGAAGTAGTAGTCGTTGATGTCAAACTGTACGAAGTTGGATGTTTCCCAACTGTCTATTTTGTTGAACCAGTCTATTGCTTCGTTAGTGTTACCCCATAGCTTAATTACTAGTTTGTCCTTGATTTGTGCTATTACTCTATCTAGTATATAATTCTATCTATATCCGACTTCGATAGGCATATTAATCTAATTGTGGCGTCTGTTTCGAAATTATTTTTATGATCTTTTCGGTTAAATGTGGGGTTACAAGGGGTTAGAGGCTCGGTTCTATCAGATATTTTCAGTTTTTTTTTACTATGCTAAGTCATTCCTTATTAATGCTAGTGAGGGCAGATTCTGTAGTTTTCTTGTATTTTTTGTGCAGTTAACGGCGTGAAAAGTTATTGTATGTATTAAGGCTCATGGTGTATACGTTTGATGTTTTGTCTGCTTTTACTATAATACCGTTGGTGTTGCGTAGTTTCTTCAGCAGTGTATTGATGTCGTTTTGCAGTTGTACTTATTTTTTTAACTTATTTTTTACATCTGTACCATCTTCATTCTATCTTCTTTACCTCTTTATCATTATCTTTTATAATTGATTTTATTGTTTTGATTCTCCGTTGAATCTCTCTATATATACCAATGCCATATGTAAAACTTCCAGTATTTCGTTGATTTTTATCAGAGGTAAATACTCTATTTAAGGTGGAGTGACGCAGCTTCAAGTGATTAGCGGCCTTTAGACTCACCTGATCAATGAAACAATTGTTAATACTTGAAATAAAACCCTTTTTTACAGCCGACCATGTTATTCTTCAATCTTTCACTATTATTACTCCAAGTATAACCTGCATAGGAATTCTCGCGAACTCGCTACCTAACTATGGAAACCTCTTGTTGAGTCAAACAAAGCCGTACGTTAAAACTATCCACAAACTCTAAATGGATTACCTAAAATGATAACTTGTTATCCCGTATATATATATATATATATATATATATATATATATATATATATATATATATATATATACAAATGGAAGATTTGTAAAATCGAAGCTTCAGCTGTAGCCAAACCAACGAGATAGAATCAGGAGTTGTGCAGCCAAGCACTCAATGAGGAATCTCAGAGTAATAACATTCGTTAGACGGCATGACAAATTGAAAACTGTGGCAGGCAAGCCTAGCTATGACACCGAAGCAACGAGAAAATCAACAGGTTAATAATACAAACCTGGACCATCTCAGAGGCAGATCGTCGTTTCTCCGATAGGTTTCTATGAAATCAAAATCAACAATCCTACTTGCGCAAGTATGCAAGTTTTGGTGTTTGAAGACCGAACTGGGGATTCAAGTTACATATCTATATATATATAAGTATTCTATATATATATATATATATATATATATATATATATATATATATAATACCCCCTTCCTGCTCTATCAAGCGTTAACCTAATATATACCTTCCATATACTGTACCGATTATGTTATTATTTCTGTTTACCTTTTACATATATATATATATATATATATATATATATGTGTGTGTGTGTGTGTGTGTGTGTGTGTGTGTGCTATTATTTATTTTATTATATTTATTTATTTACTTTATTTTATTTTATTAGCTCAGCGCCTATGATGGTGAGTAGGGAGGTAGCCCTGGGGTCGAGGACACCAGAAGTCTCCACTGCCAAGGGTACAACCGCAAACCTGTCGGAGAGCGACCGCTATTTGAAGAGTTGCGGCAGAACCTGGGTTAGTCGCAGACTGCACCAGGTTGCGGCCGGATCGAGAATATATCAAATGCCACTGTACATTATAGTTTCGTATCTATCTGTAAAGACAGACAGACACAGACACTCACACATACACGCATACACACACGCATACACACACACACACACAGACGCACAGACACACAGACACATAGACACACACACAGACACATACAAACACACACAGACACACATACACATACACACAGACAGACACAGGCACACACACTTACACACACACACATACATATATACACACATATACATACATGCATACACACACACACACGCATGCACACACACACACACATACACACACAAACACATAAATATATACACACACATACTTACACACATACATACGTAGACACAGACACAGACACACATACACATAGACACACACAGACACACACACACATACACATAATCACATACACATACACACACGCATACACACACAGACACACACAAATACACACACAGACATTCACACACAGGCAGACACACACACACATACACTCACATATATATACACACACACAAACACACACGTATATGCACACGCATACACATACACACACACAGACACATAATCACACACATACAGACACAGACACACACAAAGAGAGACACATACATATATACAGACACAGACGCACACACAAACACACACGCACACACACACACACACACACACACACACACACACACACACACACACACACACACACACACATATATATATATATATATATATATATATATATATATATATATATACTAGCAGTGTATCCCGGCGTTGCACGGGTAAGAACATTTGTAATAGCACTTCCAATGAGAAATGTTTATTTGTGAGTGCCTATATATATGAAAATATACCGACAGGAAACTTGTTTTATTTAGAGAAAATAAAGAAGTTGAAAGTACAGTTTAGCTGTCTACGTGCATTGTTCATAGAAATATTGTTGAGTCTCTTCTTTTCATACTCCTCTGTTTTGACCTTTTGGGGTAAATGTGAAAGTGAAAGTCATAGGTTAAGTTGGCAGAAGGTTCCAGTGTCATAGCAGTAAGGCGTAGGCTACTTACCCCAAAAGTTCATTCACACTCTTTCCACTAAGTTACTCTTTCTCTCTATCCCTGTCAGTGCAGTCCCTTGCGAATTTCTCGTGTAGGGCTGGTGTAGATTTTCACCCGATCCATCTACCCGATGCACATGTCTGCTTTGTACGGCTTTTGGAGGAAGGAGTGACCAGCAGTACGTTGTTGGGTATTATTACGAAAAGGTGTAGCAGAGAATCTCTCGTGAACTAACAGCTCTGGAAGAAACTGCTTGCCTCGAAGATTCATTCTCCATCTCGTTCTTGTCAACACTCCGTTTACTTGGTATTTGTTGGTCTACAGTTAGATGAATGGCGCACAAAGGATTAATGTTTATTGGCAAGAAGTTTTTTGAATAATAAAAGACGGGTTAAAGCGACCTACAATGTATCTCTGTGTGTATATATATATATATATATATATATATATATATAGTATTAAGGATACTATTTATGGTTATGCATATACAAAAACCTTTTGTAGTTATATATATTTTTACAAACCCTAAATAGTGATAGGCAGTAATATATTACTACCTTATTACCAGTAAGATAAATAGCTCAATGTAATAACATCAGTTGTTTTACAGAGCAGTTATATATAAGTTATAATAATCAAAGTTCTGTTCAAATCATTTATATGCTTACAATTGTTTCCTCCAAACCGAGGTTTGGATTCTTCGGAGCAATTTATTAATGAATGATCACATATATGACCTCCTTTTCAACCCAAGAGACATACAGATACATATGCATATATTGTTGCTTGGTGGGTCGACATCCATTATAACATTTAGCGTGGCAGTATACATTTAAAGATTACATTCATATCAAAAGAGGATAAAATCAAAATTAATGTTAAAATACAACATGAGATTAATGCGATAGGATAGTCAGAAGCAGTAAGTGTATGCAATAGTTATACGTGTGGCAAGCACGTGTGTCTTATTTATAAATATTATAGTGCGGCAGGGTGTTACAAGTAAAACAAGCACTATAAGCGGGTAAACAAGATTGTTAAGGGGGTTGTCCTGGTAATGTATCTTTTATATGAATGTTATAGAAGCTTGTGTGTAGAGAAATATTATAAATATTAGAAATATTTAAAATATTAGAAATGTGTAGCAAAGCGATGATATGGTTTTCGTGTACAACACCATTTTCACAGTCCGGAGATCGTAATATCTAGATTATATGCCCCTCACATAATCCACAACGATTCAATATTGGACGTTTGATGAATCTGTATATAATAATTCCTGGTAAGCTCTGGGTCAGTGTATGTCAGATTGGATGTCAAAGTTGACTATCACTAGGGTAGACCAGAGGTCAATCGTCACTTACCATGTCACTAATCCAACCATCAATTCATACATATATGTACACACCGACCCAATCGAAGTAGAAATGTGGATTTGTATAGACTTTCCAAAATTAGGACACACACACACAGACAGAAAACTAAAGTTTTATATATATGTATATATGTATAGATATATAGCAGTAGACGTATTAACTATGTAGAAACCAACGACGATATTGTTAACTACCACTCTATAAAGATAATCAAACTCTATAATATAACTGTATATAATTATATTTTGTCTCTTTTCCCCACACGAGCCATACTTTCTTTCAAAAACGTATTGAAATGATAGTCTTAGAATTCATAGAATACAACTAAAAGTAAAGTAAAATACAAAACAAAGAGGGTGGGTTCAAATGTTCTAAAGGGCTTTCATTTGTGTCAGAAGTCAGCGTTCTCTCCTGACGGTTTTGTCTATCTGTCTCCCCATTTTTTATTTCTTTCTTTCTCTTTCTTTCTTTCTTTCTTTCTTTTTCTTTCTTTCTTTCTTTCTTTCTTTCTTCTTTCTTTTTTTCTTTTTTCATTTATTTATTTCTTCCTTTCTTTCTTTCTTTCTTTCTTTCTTTCTTTCTTTCTTTCTTTCTTTTTTTCTTTCATTGTCTCTCTCTCTGTCTGTAAACTCTCTCACACACACACACAGATACACCCACACACACATAGATGTATAGGAGGCTGATAAATGTTACGAGTCATACAAACACATAACCGGTTATTAAGTATTCGTTGTTAACGTAAATACAAGCACACATACATAGATACACACACACAACAACAACAACAAGCATAGTTATGTTACCAAATTTGGTGAAGAAACCGAATATTACTTATTCCCTTCATAAAATAGCGAGTTATGAACTGGTAAATGATAATTGTTGGACGCCATTTTAATTTGCTGCTTGTGTCCTTCTGTATTTCGTATCAGTGTTGAAGGGATCCTGTCTCCTCATTGAACACTTGCTCTGTTATGTAAAGCATCACCACCACCGCCGCCACCAACACCATCACTACCACCACCAACACTACCACCACCAACACCACAATCACCACGGCCATACCACCATCAAAACTATACAACACCACCTCTCGTTTAATAATGTTCACATATAACGTAGGAGACTCCACGACCGTTACAATGTCAGCACTTTCATCTTCCTCGACAACATTTATGTTATACACTGTTCAACAAGCCATATATATATATGTATATATATATATATATATATATATATATATATATATATATATATATATATATATATATATATATATATATATATGTATGTATGTATATATTTAGAGAAAGAGTGAAGAATAACATGGTCCGCTGTACAAAAAGGGTTTTATTTACAGAATTAACAATTGTTTCATTGATCAGGTGAGTCTAAAGGCCGCTAATCACTCGAAATTGCGTCTGACGCAATTTCGAGTGATTAGCGGCCTTTAGACTCATCTGATCAATGAAACAATTGTTAATTCTGTAAATAAAACCCTTTTTGTACAGCGGACCATGTTATTCTTCACACTTTCTCTACTATTACTCCAAGAATAATCTGCATGGGAATTCTCGCAAACTCGCTACCTAACTAAGGAAACGTCTTGTTGAGTCAAACAGCGCCATACGTTAAAACTATCCATAGTACAAAGTACTCACTAACTCTAACTGGATTACCTAAAACGATAACTTATTATCCCATATATATATATATATATATATATATATATATATATATATATATATATATATATATATATATATATATATAACGAAGGAAATGTGGTAAGTAAGGAACCAGATGGACCATAACGCACCAAAATACTCAATACTTAGGGTAGTATAGTGGGTAATTGGAACGAGTAGGACCCCGACGAGTAGCTCAGCCGTCGGGTTCCTACTCGTTCCTATATATATATATATGCGGAACAGGAAGATATATATATATATATATATATATATTTATATACATATATATATATATATAAAGAGAGAGAGAGAAGTAGAATGCTGGAAGGTAATATCCGTAGTGGTAGAACACTTAGTCCATGTCCATGTCTCTAGCGTAGATTTCTTAGACATTAATTTAGACCATCGCACACATACCTTCAGACCCTTCCATAAGCTAAACGAAAAACTTAATTACATACACAAGGACTCGTGCCACCCTCCTACTGTTTTTAGAAACTTCGTAAATAATATCAGTACTAGAATCTCTACCCTCTCCTCTAATAAGGTTATCTTTGACAGAGCAGCACCCTACTATAACACGCCGTTAGCTAACAGCGGCTTCTCGCAACCAATTACTTACTCCCCCACTAACAACAACAGCAATAAGAAATCGTAACAATAGACAAACTATCTGGTTCTCTCCTCTCTTCTCACTCAACGTTAAAACTAATGTAGGAAAACAATTTTTAGCCCCCTTAGACACTTTCCCATAGGTCACAAATACCGCTCCATCTTTAACAGACACAGAGTAAAACTAGGGTACTCCTGCGCTAAAAATATGAAGGCCCACATCACCAACCGTCCTAAGAGCGGCACCCCACCAGGATGCTCTTGCAGAATGCCTGAAGCTTGTCCCCCTCAACAGCAATGCAACACACCCGCTGTAGTTTATGAAGCTGTGGTCACTTTCAACTGACCAAATCAACCACAGGAGGTCAAAACCTATGTGGATATGGCGGAGGGCCGATTTAAGAAACGCTTCTTGAACCATCAGTTGACCTTTAGGTACCCGGACAAACGACCATCCACGAAACTCGCGAGCCACGTATGGTCACTCAAGGACTCAGGTATAGACTACCCCATTCAATGGGAAGCCATCACTAAGTCCAAGCTGTACGTAAGGGGCAATCCTTCTTGTAGACTATGTATTGAAAAAAGGTTAAATAAGGAGATTATGCAATAGCGATTACCTAAATTCAACAGAGGAAATCTTCTTACGTTGTCCATATGTCTGGAAACACCTCTTGCATAACTACAAAGCTCCGGATTGAATAAGAACAACATTCTAATTTTCTAATCAACTCGAACTTCTTTTCCGGACTCTCGCAGTTATCTTCCTTAAACCTTTCGCCGTGGCATTGTATCTCTTGGGTGAAGTGACCGTTTCTGCGCATGCGTGTTCATACGGTTGTTCTTCCTGTTCCGCATAACCATGACCAGTCCGAGCTGAAGATCCGCTAAGGTGAAACAATTATTCTCGGTATGGTGAACTAAATGTTATGTTACTATATATATATATATATATATATATATATATATATATATATATATATATATATATATATAATTAGAAAGTGAACAACACAATATCTACCTACCCCATATCCAAAGGTTTCAGAACCCTAGACAATATTAACATAAGTCTAGGTCGTTCATCAGACACGTATATTAATATTGTCTAGGGTCCTGAAACCTTTGGTAATGGAGTAGTTATATATTGTGTTGTTCACTTTCTAATTATATAGCTCTGTATTATATATAGAGCACTCTCTTTTTCCTTCGCTTTTTCTTCGGAAATACCCACACACACACATATGTATATATATACATATATATATATATATATATATATATATAATGGAAAAATTTGAACAGGAACAAAACAGAGAGGCAGTACAACGAATGTTTATTAATTTCACGCTCTGGAGAGTGGGGTGGTGGTGGGGAACGACGTTTCGGGCATAAGCCCTTCCTCAGGTGAGAAGTGTGTGGGAACAGAGTTCAAAGGGTGTGTAGGGGAGTGGTAGAGAGACATATAGCGAAAGGAAACGGTGCGAATGAAATTAAAAATACAAATAAAAATAAAGCATGATCAAAATACAAGGAATGAAATAAAATTAAATATAAAAGCATGATCAAAATAAACTGAAATTAAAAAGGGGTAAAACAGGTGGTGAAAGGGTGTGGGGTGTGTAGGGGTGGTGGCGGGTGGAGTGGGGAGAGGGAGACGGGGTGTCCGAGCGGGGAGGGCTGAAGGTGGTGTGTGTGTGTAGGTGTACGTGTGTGTGTGTGTGTGTGTGTGTATGTGAAAGTAAGGTTTGGGGGAAGAACGGGGTTGCATGTTCAGGAAGAGGTGTGTGTGTGTGTGGGGGGGAGTTGTAGGTCGGAGTGTCTGTGCGTGTGTGGATAGAGGGGTGAGGGAGAGGAATCAGGAGGCTGAGGGTGTAAATATGTGGTGGAAAGCACGTGTGTGTGGGGTTTAAGCGTGTTGTGGGTGTAGGTGGCGTGTGGAGAAAAAAAATTTTTTGGGTGTGTGTGTGGGTGAGTTATATAGGTGATTCCGTAAGAGGATGGTTGAAAAAGTTGGTAAATTCCTATGATATTTAGTAGATTCCGTGGTGGTCAATTCCACATACGAGTATTCCATGAAGAGATGGTCGGAAGAGGAGCGATGTGGGGTGCGCGCGCAACAGGAAGTGGTCAAGCAGTGGGAGTGCTGTGTGTCTGTTTGTGCTGGGAGGTGGTCAGAGGGCATAGCAGCAGTCGGTGGAATGGTAAAGGGGCGAGGATGGGTAGGTGTGAAAGTTGGAGTGAGGAGGGTGTGTGGGTGTATTAGTAGAGGTGTTTGTGGGATGAGTGAGTGTGGAGCGAGGGTGTGGGTGGAGCGGGGAGAGAATGTGTGTGTAGTTCTATGGAGGGAGTGTGGTGTACTTGTGTGTGTGTAGTTTGATGAAGGGGTGTTAGTGGAGGTGTTAGTATTGTTAGTTGT
>CAXHJY010000725.1:105000-115000 GCA_964016885.1 Eledone cirrhosa
GGTTTGGGGCACTTTTTCTCATGATACTCCCCGTTTGGGCTTTTAGAAGTTGGCGTGACTAACTCTCAATAATGATAGCAATAGGGTAAGGGGTGAAGGATAAAGACCCCCTTCGGTCACGAATGACCATGGGATTTGCGGCTCCGATCCGAGGCACAAGTCTGGGTAAGGTTGTTCGTGGAAGACCAGCAGTCACCCATGCATACCAGTTTCCCCTCTCCACGCCAGCGATGTTGTCCAAGGGAAAGGCTATGACCTATACAGCTTGGCACCAGTCACGTCGCAGCTCATTTCTACAGCTGAGTGAATTGGGGCAACATGACAGCAATAACAATTGAACGTATATGTTTTGGAGTCCAGGATTGGTATGTCTTAGTTAATAATTGTTTCTACTTTTGGAACAAGGCCAGTGTATTACAGGTACTTTATTTTATCAACCCCGTAAGGATGAAAGGCAAAGTTAACCTCGGCGGGATTTGAACTCAGACTATAAAGGGCCGTAACTCTTTGCTGCAAAGCGTAGCGTCCGACCCTCTACCAATACTACTAATCCACCGTTATGTCTTAGTTAATGATAGCTTTCGTGAGGTTGTGAGTTCGATTCCTGGACCAGGCGATGCGTTATGTCCTTGAGCAAGACATTTTATTTCACTTTGCTCCTTCTACCTGGAGTTGCGACCGATAGATAGTATTAGCAATTGGAAAGACCAACGGAAACATTGTTTCCTCGGTCCGATTTGACGAAAGTCGATCAATCCTTTATTTATTATATAGAAACTACGTAATATGACATCTGCAGTTTGATAATGTCTATCTTCTCTATTTGGTGGCTGTTTCAGTCAGGTTATGTATGCCGAATTTGGGAGGATGGGTGGTCCGAGTTTGATTTGCTGAATTTCAAGGGTAAGTACAGTCTGGTTTGGCAAGAGTTGTGAGTGCAAGTTGGCGTTTACAGACCTGTCAACCTCTAAAATCCCAAACGGGGAATACCATGAAAGAAAGTGACCCCAAACGGGGAGAAATGAAACAAAACAAAAAAATGGGGAGATTTTACATAATGAAAGATATACCCATTTTCACAAGAGAAGACATCTCTCACCCACTCCAAAGTGGGTGGGAGATGTTCCCGACGGAGGGGGAGAGTTGATAAGTCTGCGTTCAGGTTTGAAATGTTTACTGAGTGTTTGTAGACTGATTGGAGATATAATAGTCTTATTTACGTATATACCAAGCTTACTTGATATATGAATAATCATACAGACAAGGAAACTTGATAAATTTATGATTTGCATAAGGAAAATCGTCATAGTTTGTGTTGATTATTGACACGTGGGAATAATTAAAGATAATGATGTTTGAATAATTTATTTCTAGGATATATAATTACATAAATGTTCAACATGTATGTACAGATGACACAGAAGATTAAATTTATGAGTAAGTTTGGAGAAATAATTATTTACTGAAACAAATTTTTGAACTCAACCCAGGACCTTATAATAGGAAAGCGAACATCTTATTGTAGCAACATGACTGAGATAGGAAATGTATTGTGTGTGTGTGTATATATATATATATATCAACCCACCTTAATCCTTCTTGTAGTTTCTGTTCTGCCCCATCTTATCTTTTTTGAAGAAGGACTTAAGTCCGAAACGTTGAAAGCTCCTCCACTTCTACCAAGCGTGAACCTAATACAACTGTGTACAATTTGTCTCTCCCGCGTTTGCTTCGTTCTTTTAAACTATATATATATATATATATATATATATATGTGTGTGTGTGTATATATATATATATATATATATATATATATATATATATCTTTTAATGTATTTCCACCACTCCCCCTGACACCCCTCAGAACTCTTTTCCTTCCGACTTTTCTCCTGATGAAGGGCTTATGCCCGAAACGTCGTCCCCCAACCCACTCTCAAGCGTGAACCTAATACTAACACTTTGTACTGCACTCCTCGTTATTGTTTTTGTTTTCTGTTTTAACTTATATATATATAGAGAGACTAAAATCCGAAGAGGACTCTATATATTTATATATAGTATACTAGCAGTAAAGCCCGGCGTTGCTCGGGGTCGCTCAGTAGCTGTGTTAAAGTTACAATGTTAAGTTTCTTTCTTGGCTTAAAAACTGTAGTGTCTACTGTGCAGACTTGCATGTGGTGTTTTTGATTAATATTCCCTCAACCAACAATATGCCTTATGAAGTTAAGAAAACATAACGATAACCCGAATGTTATAACAAAAGAGGATGCTGGGGATAGAAACTGCACTGGTTATTTATTAACAAAGATCGAAAATGTAAACACTGCAACGCAGAGAAAAACATTAGCGTAACCAAATTATCAGTTATGTCCGTCTGCACGCCTATATCACCTCTCTGCACGACTGTCTGTCTGCACGCCTATATCACCTCACTGCACGACTATCTGTCTGCACGCGTATATCACCTCTCTGCACGACTGTCTGTCTGCACGCCTAACGACGAAATATTTGCTTGTTTTACGTAGTCTTTAAATAGACTTGTTTTCAAGTAAAAATATTGTTTTAAAATGCTTTTAAATGGAAATGAAGCAAAACGGAAGCTTAGTGTTCGAACTGATGAATTTTGCAGGTCAATATTTTGCTGGCTCGACAACTGTTAAAGCCAGCGTAATTTTTTACGTAAGACGCTCAATGTAAACAGAACAAAGGGAAATAACTGATAACTTACGCTCAAAAATCGATACATTATATTCGATTTCGTCACATAGGGTGGGTCAATTTGAAATTTTTTTTTCCGATGTCT
Organism: Eledone cirrhosa; assembly: GCA_964016885.1. Classification (NCBI taxonomy): domain Eukaryota; kingdom Metazoa; phylum Mollusca; class Cephalopoda; order Octopoda; family Eledonidae; genus Eledone; species Eledone cirrhosa. The sequence continues at coordinate 107,804 of CAXHJY010000725.1, forward strand.
TCGCTAGGGCTCAATGTACAAGTATAGCAATTTCGGTGCAATTCCGTGAGAGATTCTAAGAGGAGATGTGTGCCAAAAATCGATAGACAGACAGACAACCACAGTTTTATATATATAGATTATTGATGGATGCAAGGCGATAAAAAGCTGTTTTTGAGACTCGTTACTCTGGAGTTTCGCCACTTAGCCGTTAAATGAATATAAACTATCTTTATAGCATTTCTGCGCTTCAACACTTTCTTTATACTTATACTAGCTGGCACTCCAGTGCAAAGATGCCGCACGCCCCCTCAAGTCAGCGAGGGTGGCGGTGGGGCGGGGATTAATGTGCTCTGATGTTGGGTTTGAATAGTTTTGAGGATTCCCCAGTTCAGCAGCCAGTACGTTAAAGAAACTTGATAGTTACAACAATAAAGGCTGAACAGAGAACAAACTTTTTAACAGACAATAATTTGTACAACCATAATGGAAATTCCAAGTAACAGAAAATATTTAAATTACATTGTTAGATCCTCAGAGTATACAATATTTTTTGTTCGGCCCTCCGAAGCAAAGAGGAAGAGATTGTTTGGCGAGCTCACCCTAGAGCATCCTATATACAATTGACCATGGAAGAATCACTGATCTCGTAGCTCGTCTCGCGGAGAAGCTCTGTAGACGTTGACCGCTGGACACTCCTGTCAGGAGCAGGTAACCTGTAGTGACTTAGAGGCCTACCACCAATCTCCAGGACACTGTTTTCAAGACAAATGAGACATCGTATGTTACGTTCGGATTGTGTCTGCGTGTGCGGTGGAGGATGTCCTCAGCTAGACTTGCGTGGTGGTTATTCCACATTGCGAGAGGGTCGGCGAGATCGCAGTTGTGCAGCATAATAGTAAAAATGTTTTCGCAGCTGCGAAGGGATTTTAGCAGTTGGTGCTTCTTGCAGGGTGAGGTGCCAATGGCCATTGATGGTTCTTAGATCTTGGAAAAACTGTGGTCCTCTAGCCTCGAACAGTAACAATGACGATAAGCCGTCTGTGCTTTCGGGAAATAAATAGGTTTTTGTTTTTGTTTATGCAAAAATATCTCTACACGAATATATATATTAAAATAACAGATTAAAGTTTAAGCAAAGAATCGCTGCTTTCACCCTTAACGGGATTTTCTGAAACTAAAAAAATCCGTCTGTGAACGCAGAAGTAAATATTTCGAAAAACGTTATCTAATGCAGACAGCCATACATACAGAGACACATTATAAGGGCGCTACGTTATAGCTATGTATCTATCTAAAAAGACAGACTAAGAAAAAGATTGGAATGTTTGGTGACGTCATAATGACGTATAACCGGAAGTGTTGACATTTGAAATTTCAAAGAAGTGAATATTTAAATAATATCTTTCATCTTTTAACAAAATTCAGTAGACAAAAATACCCTCACTTTTTTACTTGGAAAAAGTTACATCTATGGTGTAAATTTGGTGCTGTTTAGTTCAACCGTTTGGCGGAAAGTTTGTTACCTACATACGGCCGTCAGATTTATAGACTAGCAGAATGGCCTGGCGTTACTCGGGATTTGGTCTAGGGTTCTTATATATTTGATATATATTTATCCTTATCGAGCCTCGTGAAATAAATACGTTTGTTTATATTTTGTTATTGTGTATACAAAAATATCTGCACACGAATATATAATTATATATATATATATGTATATATATGTATATAAATAACAGTACAGAGAAGTACGGGATACCTCGGCCTTGGGATGGTGTCTACATTTTCTGCTTATAAACAAATTCGTCGTAGATTACCAGTGATTTTTACCGTGCGAAGAAAATCAATACTTTATCGCGAAATCAATACTTTTGTGTATATTTTGTTATTGTGTATACAAAAATATCTGTATACGAATATATATATATATATATATATATATATATATATATATATATATACAGTACCGCGAAATAAATACTTTTGTTTATACTGTGTTATTGTGTATGCAAAATATCGGTACACGAATATATAATTGTATATAAACAAGCAAATTATAAACGTAAACATGTAAGTATATTTTTGAAACGGTGCGCGAGTTTGAAATTAGAAATTAGAAATTATAAGCTTTCACCGTATTTTAGACTAAAGAAATTAGAAGCTCCCGGATAGTGGGGTTACTAATTTTATTATTGGTCTATTATGCAAATTAGTGTCGGAGAGGTTTTAATCTCGTACATTTAAATTAAGCCGTTGGAATAGGCTTAATTTAAATATACGGGATTTAAACCACTCCGACACTAATTTGCATAATAGACCAATAATAAAATTAGTAACCCCACTATCCGGGAGTTTCCAACCGACATGGTCGCATTCTTTAAGGGTATGTCAATATTTGTTTATAAAACTGATCTATATTATATTTTATCTGATGAAAGCGCACCATAATTTGCTTTGGTGTCCTTGAAATATGTATAATGAAATAAATATGGTTTTATAAATATAGTTTCCATTTGTTAATATATTGTATATATATATATATATATATATATAAATATATATATATATATATATATATATATATATATATATATATATATATATATATATATATATATATATATATATATATATATATATATATATATATATATATATATATATATATAAGAAAGGTATAGAAAACATTGTAGCGAAAAGCCAACAGTATTCCATAATATATATATATATATATAGTAATAATAATAAATTAATCTGTTATTTTAATAAATAAATATATATATATTAAAATAACAGATTAAAGTTTAAGCAAAGAACCGCTGCCTTCACCGTTAACGGGATCTTCTGAAACTAAAATGATAAATCTGTGAACGCAGAAGTAAATATTTCGAAAAACGTTACACACTATATATATATATATATATATATACACACACACTATATATACATATATATATATATATACACACACACACCGTGTCATTATGACGTAATGCAGATAGCTAGGCATAGAGACAGATATTATAAGGGCGCAACGTAATATCTATGTATCTATCTAAAAAGAGAAAGACTAAGAATTATAGAGAGAAATCGCTAAATCGCCTAATGCGGTCCCTAGGTCATTGGAAATTTGAAATTGTTTTTGCTCAAAACACTCACGGGACCATAAGTATTACATGTGTAAAGTTTGAAAACTGTCGGTTGGGTGGTTCTTGAGTTTTAGTGATTGGACAGACAGAGAGACAAACAGTCATTCTCTGTTTTAGTAATATAGATAATTAAATATATTCTCGACGCTTCAAAAAGCCGAAAATTCAACTCCGTACATTATTTGTTTACATACAGATGTGTATCTGTCAATCTCTCTGCCTTCTTGCTGACATCTGAAAGCTGTTGTCCAGCTATCTAGTTTAAAAAAATGACGGGAAAGATTTCATCAAAGGCCCCTTAGCTTAATGGTTAAAGCGTCTAGCCGGTATCTGGAAGATATGGCGTTTCGCTGGCAACTATTTTTTCCGTCTTTTAAGGGTGTCCAACCTGTTTTATAAGCTATCTTTATAGCATTTCTGCGGCTGACAATTTTCTTATTACTTATATAAAAATATATGTATACATATATATAAATATATATATAAACAAATATATATATATATATATATATATATATATATATATATATATATATATATATATATATATATATATATATATATATATATAATAGAAAACGAAAAATCAGTGATGCATCTGAACTCAATTTATTGTGTGTTACAATTGTTTCGCCGGCGGACAGCTCGAGACGTCATCATTGTGTGGATCTGTCTGATTCTGGACCCGCAGGTTCGACGGACACGTCTAATGATTTCGGAGCATATTCTCTCTCACACACACACATATATATATATATATACATATGCATACATATATTTATATGTATGTATATGTATATATACCGATACTGATACTGCCAATCCACATCAACCATAATAATATGCTAATGTGTGTAGAGAGATGGGGAGGGCAAGAGAGATGGGGGCGATGACAGTGGGAGTTCGGCTCTTCCGTGTTCGGACCTGGTGTGCAACGTCAGTTGTCCGTGGGGGGGGGGGGTAGTGGTTTGTACTTAGCAAACACAAGGTTCTAAAAGCCTTCGCTAAGTACAAACCACTACCTCCCTACGACAATTGACGCTGCACACCAGGTCCGAACACGGAAGAGCCGAACTCCCACTACCATCGCCTCCATCTCTCTCGCCCTCCCCATCTCTCTACACACATTAGCATATTATTATGGTTGATGCACACACCATACAGACCATGGTTTCCAAAAGTTGTTTATTTAATGGCTCCCTTCTTACACAACAGAAATATTTGGTGGGCTTTACCATTACCTCACAGTGCTTGCGGCCAATCTTTCCCGTCAAGTGAGAAGCTTTAATTGTTCGAGCTAAAAATGCAAATACAAATATTCATTTATGAGGCAATATGAAATTTGAAATCAAGTTTACTTTTTGAAAAGCCGCCAGGATACACGCTGATGAATTAGAAATAACAATCGAATAAGTCGGGTATAATATTCCTGAAGACAGTACTACTTTGACGCTAAACTCCATCAGTTGCAGACAGCGCATCAACATGAGATATCTCTCTCCACAAAGTTCAATCACCAACAGCAGAGTTTAAAGATCAAGTCCAGTCCATAAGTTGACATTGTTTTGGCTGCCGACCTCTGCTTCTCTTACCAGCCAACCTTCCTTCCAGGCATAACTTACACCACAAGTTGATCTTTTGATATGACCGTATAGTTTAAGCACTCTTGACCTAACAACTGATGTGATTGGTCTAAGCCTGGTAATGTTGAGCAGCTCACTGATACAGAGCCGCTTGCCAGTCATAAGTCTCATGATGTGGTTCTAGAATGTAGAGAGCTTCTGAAGTGACATTGTCGTCTAATTAATACAATCAAGACCATATAACACAACTGGTACGATGTAAGTATCGAGATATACAAACTCCGTAACTTGAGCAATTTGCTGGTGTTAGATTGTGAATTGGAGATTGGCATTGTTTTTATCAGTTGTTATACAATTTGTTTTGGGGATGTTTCTGGATACTGAAGACAGTACCCCCTCCCGCCTAAAAAAAAAAAAAAAATGAATAAAATGAAATAAAAACATCCCCCAAACAAAACAAAGTGAAGAGAACCTTTTGCAGTTAAAACCTCTATAATGCAGGAAAAGAGAAGACGGAAGCACTTGTATTTAATGGTAAAAAGCAGTTGTCCAGAATACGACAGAGGCAGAGTTCGAGTGCTTTTCTTTCTACACACGTTTTTCCATTTCCCTGGGCATTTTACTTGAGAATAATACATAGTTTCATTATTGGATTGGCAAAATCAGTAGAGCGTCGGACAGCTTTGCAGCATAGGAGTTATGGCCCTTTACATTCTGAGTTCAAGCCCCGCCGAGCTTAACTTTGCCTTTCATCCTTACGGGGTTGATAAAATAAAGTACCAGTAATGTACTGGAATAATTGCTGGCCTTGTGCTAAAAGTAGAAACAATTATTATAGACATTCATGCGTATATGTGTGTCTGTCTCTTTCTTTCTTTCTTTCTTTCTTTCTTTAACTCTTTCTCTCTCTCTATCTCCCCCCCCCCCTTCTCTCAGAGCTTATTTTACGTTTATGTCTCCGTGTCTGTTTATATTTTGAAAAAAAATAAGATTTCAAAAGCTAGACTCTGGAGTGATATGATAGATTGTATCCAGGCTTTTGTGTGTTTGTTTGTTTGTGAGTATGTCTGTCTGTGTATGGTAAAAATTGCATTGTAACTGAACGTTTCATGACTAATTAATTAATTAATTAAGCAATCATCTTACAAATGTCATTGACCAATAGTTTCAGACTAGACTAAAAATAAACAAGACTTCAGATATAATGATCTAGGATGGAAACGTTAGGTCAAACCATGGTATGTAAATATGAATTACTTCCCTTTAATATTTGGGAATTGAAATTTTCTAAATAGAATGAGTTTAGCTCTATTGCTTCCGAAACACTTAAAATCGTCCCTTATTTTACGATCTAAAACTATTTATGTCTTTATTTTATCGACCCCGTAAGGATGAAAGGCAAAGTTAACCTTGGCAGGATTTAAACTCTGATCGTAAAGGGACGTAATTCTATACTGCAAAGCATCGCGTCCGACCCTTTACTGATACTGCAATCCACCTCCCTTATAATAATAATAATAATAATAATAATAATAATAAAAAGGGAGCGTTCAATTGGCAGGCAAATACGGTATATTGTTATTAATAATTTAGCGTTAAAATATATATATATATATATATTGCCACGAAAAAAAACATTAAAAAATCACGATAGATATTTACGATTCCGCGAATATGCGGTGGTTTCCATGAACAATTATTAGTTAGGTTCTAAGGAAAATTCTGTGAATGTCGGGAGTACACTGTATATGCATGCAGAATCCCATATATACACACATGAATACTATAACTGGTTAATTCACAGCCCATGGAGTGTTCAGGGATTCTATATAGATGGAAGGAAATATCGGCTCTTTTATGTAGAAGGTTAGAGGGTTAAATTATGAAGAGTGAGTGAATGTTAAGTGGAGAGTCATTTAGTCTGTTGGCGGTATTAGATTCCAGTTTTACAGTAAAGAATTGTTAAAATGGCAGCAAGTTGTAAGATATTATTTGGTCTTTCTTGTGCATTACAAGTTTATGAATTTCTTTCTTGTTTATTTTTTTGAAAATGAGGCTCTTCTTTTGTTCCTGTTTTGTTTAGCTCACACATCTCAAAGGTTTCATATTGAAATCAGTAGTGTTCTCTTTGTCAGTTGTACTTGAACAATTTGGTTAGATTCTTATGTTGATTATTACTAAAGGGACATATATGATTTAACTAACGTTATTTGAATGTAGTTTCCATGATACATATATGCCGTTAAATATCCTACAGTATTATGAAAATAATTTAGGGCCATGCGCTACTGTTTTTCAAGTACGTTTCTATGTGGGAATACAGGGATTACCTGCATAGAACATGATTTCTGTTGATCGGTTGTTCGGTCAACTGAAATCATTTCAATATTGTCCTTGTCAATCTCTCCTGCAAATAAATAAACACACACACACACGCGCACACACACACACACACACACACACACACACACACACACACACAC
>CAXHJY010000725.1:120000-122500 GCA_964016885.1 Eledone cirrhosa
CTACTTTTGGTACAAGGCCAGCAAATACCTAGTGCATTACTGGTACTTTATTTTATCGACCCCCGTAATGATGAAAGGCAAAGTAAACCTCAGCGAGGGACGTAACTATGCTAGAAAGCATGGCGTCCAACCCTCTACCGATACTGCTATAATAATGATATCATTAATGTTATTATTGGGTAGAAACTTTACAAGAGGGTTTAAAGTTCGATGCAATGGGGTTCACGCTTAGCTGATATATAATGTTTATAAAAGGTACCAAGGAATATATAATGTTTATAAAAGGTACCAAGGAATCAATACATTTTAAAACTAATACATGTTTCAACCACTGTGTATTTGCTGGCATTAGCGTACATCTGTACGCATATGTTAGTAGATATACTAAATTCTCTATCTATATATATATATATCTATATATATATATAATTGTTTCTACTTTAGGCACAAGGCCAGCAATTACCCAGTGCATTACTGGTACTTTATTTTATCGGCCCCGTAAGGATGAAAGGCAAAGTCAATCTCGGCGGGATCTATATATATATATATGAAGGAGGTGAGTTTTATTGTAGTACAATAAAGCAATGCAGATATCGGATAAGAAGCACTCTACAGTTTGTAGGACTGGAGTATACTTAATATATAAGATCAAAAGATGGTTAAAAGAGTTCCATGTATTTTATTATGCGCATTTCAAAAACAAATAGCATCATGCAATAACATTTGTGTTTTCATCAGATAAAATAGGAAGACATGATATGAAGGTTAAAAAACACTTGTGGATAGTGCAGTTTTAAATCAACATATGAAAAGTAGTTTTAGATTGATGTGTGATATTGCAGAAATTTTTTTTGAGGGGGGGGGGGTGTGGAAAGGATGAAAAAGAGGAGGAGATGAGAGTAAAAAGTGGAGGGGGAGGAGTATAATGAGGAAGGATGAGATAGGAGGAGAGATGGGTGATAGAGAGAGAGAGATAGCTTTTATAACTGAGAAAAGTATATTGTTTTACATAGAGAGGTTGAAAAACCGTTGGAAGATAATGTATAAATTAAAAAAATTTGAAAATTAACGAAGAGAAAAATAATGTAAACTTCAGGTTTGTATATTGAAGGGTTTAATAATATGTGCGATGAAAAGAAATTGTTAATATGTATTAAGAATAATATTTAAGGGTTTAATAATATGTGAGATGGAAAGAAAATGTTGATATGTATTATTAAAAATAGCAAAGGTAATGTAAGGATATATTGTGAAAAAAAATAGAAGATAGGATGAAACATGAAAGTGAGAAAAAAATAATGAATTGAGGATGAATAATTTAACGTCAAAAAAATGTTTATGTTTACGAAGGATTTTTTCAAGGTGATATAAAGTAAGAATATATTGTATTGTGTAATAATTGTTTCTATGTTAGGCACAGTGAGAAAAGGTACAGATTAGGGGTTAGAAATTAAAAGAAAAAGAAAAGAAAAGGAAAAGGAAGAAAGGGAAGTGATAAATAGGAGTGATATAGAATGAGTAACAAGTATTATATAATGTATAATAAATAACTTTGAAATAAGGTAGAAAGATGGGTATATTTTTAAAGAAGTATATATATATATATATATATGTGCCTTTGAGAAAAGGATTCTGAATTGCTAAAGTTTAGGATATTAGCTGTATACTTTATGGAATGTTCTGTGGAATTTATGCAAGCAGAGAGAAAACAAGTCAGTGCGTCTATTTATTATAGAATCTAAATTAGATATAATGGTAAATTTTTCATTTAGACAGAGATTGCAAGTCTTGGATAGAGAACTGTTCAAGTATGAAGCAGCAGAAGAAACCTTTTTCCAAGAGATGTTATATTTAATATTTTTGTCTTTCAAGGACCATATGAGTTCTGAGAGAGCCGTGTTGGTTCTTTTAAGTTGGTATTTAAAAGACGAATGATGATTATAAAGACGAGCTTTAAATGAGGTGGAAGTGGAGCCAAAATAGGTGAAGGAATTGGTATCGTTATAACTTTACATTCGTAGATTAAGTTTTTATCAAGACAATGGTTGTTGAGAGGACATTTATTTTTAGCAGGGCAATTGCAATTGCGATTAGAGAGATTATTAACGAGTGACCTAGTGTTATCTATAGAAGGAATTGGATTGGAGAAGTTATTTGCGATAGGAATAATAGTTTCATGATTTAGAATGGGATTAAGAACATTTAGCGAAGTTGTGTTTGACGTTGTATTTGGGTTTGCAGAAATTAGCCTAGAGTTTACAATGACGTCGGGAGTGCTATTACTAGTATTATGATATTCAGTGTTGGAAGGAAGAGATTTAGTATTTAGTATTTTATTGTTGTGTTTAGAGATAATGTTGGAAATGTTGGAGGATGTCGAATAGGAAAATGTTATAGTGTGTTTGTTAAATATTTTACTATAGATATGTGAGGGAGGGAAGCATTTATTTAAGGCACTAAAGAATAATTTAGGAATATTATTATTAATAGAGATGGAGAA
>CAXHJY010000725.1:127500-135000 GCA_964016885.1 Eledone cirrhosa
TATTTAGATATATTCTCATGGTAGAACATCTTGACATAGAAGTATATAGCAAGATACTACAACATATTCTTAGTCTGAAGGCAACGAATTAGCAGAGACGTTAGAAAGTCGGATAGAATGTTTTGCGGTGTTCTCTGAGTTAAAATTCCGCCATGGTCAACTTTGCCTTTTATCCGTTTGAAGTCAATAAAAAAGTACCAGTCTAGTAATGGGCCGATTCTTACTCTATATCTCTTTCTCATTTCCATTCTCTCTATCCTTCTCTGGAATAAATCAGCTGTATTCAGACCTTGAGAAGAGATGAGCTCCACCATGTTTCAAAAATACCCTAGAAACACCATATGTCAATATGAAATCCCTACGACTCCATGATTTCTTAGTCTGGCAACAGCTGGAAGTAAAGAAAAAAATAAAATCGTTTCAACGAGTAAGTTATCAGATCTAGCATTGGTTGAGCTGAAGAAGACGCTGACGTGTTTACTCTGTTCAATAGTCAGTTTGGTTCTGAGTAAGAAAATTATCTGTTGATGAATATCTCGTGAGAGTCGTGAAAACAATAAATATATTGAGATGCCATTGTTCTTCATGTTTATGTTCCCTTTACCTTGAAATGTATATATATATATATATATATATGCACAAACACACATTTATTTATATGTATATATAAAATTAGCCTATATATATATATATATATATATATATATATATATATATATATATATATATATATATATATATATATATATATATATATAGTTATGTAATAAACAACATAAGGCAATTATTTCATTTATCAGTGGTTTATTAAAAGCAAACAAAGTCTGCTTTCAATCATCAGAATGAAAAAACTTGGTGTATTTATTGACATTGGATTTTAAAAACAAAAATATAATCTATATGAAAGTGAGGCTGGAAAAGGAAGAAGGAAAGGAAAAATAAACACACACGCACACGCACGCACACACACACACACACACACACACACACACACACACAATTATATACATACACATATATATATATACATACACACACACATATATATGTGTATATATATATACATACACATACATACATACACACATAATTATCAGCATATCCATACATACACATACAAGTACAGAAACGTGCATACACACACACACACACACACACACACACACACATATACATGCATATATATATATATATATACATAAACATATATATATATATATACATAAACATATATATATATATACATACATACATACACACACATACATATATATACACACATATATATATACATACACATACATATACATACATATATACATACACATACATACATACATACACACAATCATATATATATACACACGTACATACATGCACATACATACACACATATATACACGCATACATACGCATGCACAAATATAGAAATATGTACACACACCTACATACTCACACACACAAATATATATAAACAAATATATAATAATTCTAAAAATACCGTCACATGAGAATAAAAAAATATAAATGTTGACAGCGATACAGGCAACAAATAAATGAACAAACACACGTGGTAAGCAATACACACAATTGCACGTACACATACATACGTAAAAATAAATACGTACACACACTCTCACACATACACATACATATACAAATACATATACGCATACACATATACATATACGCACACACATATAAATATATACACACACAAACATATATATATATATATATATATATATATATAAACGGAAAAAATGAAACGAAATTTCATTTCCCACTCTTAGTACGGCTGTTACTTAACTATAAGTATGTACATGTACATACATATATGTATACAGACGTACAGTAGTATGTATATATATATACATACATACACACATATATATATATGTACATATGGATTCACCGAACATTTATTATAATGCTCGGTGTGTTTGTAAAGAAACATCCCGTATTAAGCCGTATTTTCGGTGCACCCGGCCGATTAACCCACTCGATATGCAAATTGGGCTACTCAGCCGTTAATATGCATAAGGTAAGTATATACGTTCAACAATCTGGGAGGAAGGTATTCGTTGCTGACGATAGCTAATAAGCTTGAAACTAGTACAGCGTTCCTTTGTCAGTGTTGAACAAACGAGCAACGATTGTTGCTAGACACTACGGCTTAATACGGGATGTTTGTTTACAAACACACCGAGCATTATAATAAATGTTCGGTGAATCCATACGTATATATATATATGTGTGCATGTATGTATATATATATACATACTACTGTACGTCTGTATACATATATGTATGTACATGTACATACTTATAGTTAAGTAACAGCCGTACTAAGAATAGGAAATGAAATTTCGTTTCATTTTTTCCGTTTATCGTTTTCGGTGCACCCGGCCGATTAACCCACTCGATATGCAAATTGGGCTACTCAGCCGTTAATATGCATAAGGTAAGTATATACGTTCAACAATCTGCCAGGAAGGTATACGTTGATGACGATAGCTAATAAGCTTGAAACTAGTACAGCGTTCCTTTGTCAGTGTTGAACAAACGAGCAACGATGGTTGCTAGACACTATGGCTTAATACGGGATGTTTGTTTACAAACACACCGAGCATTATGATAAATGTTCGGTGAATCCATACGTACATATATATATATATGTGTGCATGTATGTATATATATATACATACTACTGTACGTCTGTATACATATATGTATGTACATGTACATACATATATATATATATATATATATACATACTTACATATCCATACATACACATACATATCACGAACACATACATACAAATACAAACATACACATATGTATGTGTGTAAAACTCATTCTTAGATATATTCATATGAACCTTGTTTAACTCTAAAATATATATATATATATATATATATATATATACATACATACATACACATATATACATATACATATATATATATACCTACACACACATATACATACACATACGTATGCAAACTTACATACACACACACACACATATATAATTATATATATATATATAAGAAAAAACATAAATATTATATATATAAATATTGTATATATAAAAATAAAAATAAAAATAAAAATAAAAATAAAAATACAAATAAAAAGTTGGGAATACGACAAATAATAAATAAAAAAATTATTAGACAAGGGTATACATGTTTATAGCTGGTTTAGAGCACTCAACAAGTTCCTGGAGCAAATGATCAATGAAAATAAGCATTAAATAACTGTATGTAATTATGCATATACATACACAATACAAATACATATATATATATATATATATATATATATATATATATACATACACACACAAACACAACCACAGAAATACACACACACATACATATACGTATATATATACACACACATAGGAAAAAGTCTGACCCCACGGCAGAGCTCAAGCCGTTTCTGAGGCTATTATATATATACACACAAAACCATTATAAAAAATACATATACACGCACAAATATACACACGCCCACACACACACATTAAATCTATATATACACACAACCATACACACATATATATACATATATATATACATATATATATATTTACATATATATATATACACACACACGCACAAATACAACAGAAGCATATAATATACAATTATATATACATATGCATATACATACAGATAAATAAACATACATACACACACATATACATACACATATTTATACACACACACATATATATATATATATATATATATACATACATACACATATACACACATATACGCAACACACACGCACACACGGACAAAAAAAATATTTAAAAATAAAAAAATTGGGTATGTGAAGGGTAAGGCAGAAAGTAGGGGGGGGGGGAATAAATGACATAGGAAAAGGTTTAAATATGAGGGGAGATAAGGGAGAAAGAGAATACGAGAGTACAGAACGTGGATTCAGCAGGTAAAAAAACCGTAGTGGAAGTAAAGAGCAGAGAAGGAGTTCAAGGTGGTTGAGTTATCGTAGTAATGTCAATCCAGTTGCAGATCAGATGTGATTTCAGGTGAGGACAACATCTGAAGATCTCGGTCTTTGAGTTCAGGCAAGCAGAAGTGGCTTTCAAGTTTTGTAAAATCCTATATTTTTCCGTGGTACACAAAACAATTTTTGTGCCCCTTTGGTACTCCTTCGAATGGTCTAAAATAGACCAATCGATAGAGTACGGGATGTTTTTATCCTTGAATTCCCACACCTTACTTGCGAGGGCCGTTGCTGTTCTTTTATCGGGGTGCTTAAAAGAAGCGACATGTGCATACAATCTGGTTTTAAACCTGTCCTGGGTCATGCCAACATATCGCTCACTCCAGGCTGGCTGGTTGTTGATTAAAGGTGTCACTTTGGCCTCATAAACAACGGATTTGGTGTTACATTTGCCCTGTAATGGGCATTCATCCGGCTTCCTGCAACTGATTCCTGGATTTGTTCTCGTATGATTTGAATTAGTGATCTTAGACTTCATTGATGTGCAGCAAGAGTAACTGATCTTAACTACATTTCTATTAAATAATCTATGATTAGGAGGAAAATGTTTATCTAAGAGGTCAAGGAATTTCCTTCCTAAATTAGTTTTGACAGTTAGAGAGCAGGGGGTGTAAACAAAATAATTTTCCTTTTCCTATTATTGTGGTTAGTTTTAAGGGGTAGGTAAATAATTAATTTGTTCTGTAAATCCGCTGTTATTAAAGGCTTTATTATAATAAGGGGCGGCTTTATTAAAAATGTCTAGAGACGAAGATAAGGTAGGAATTCTACGGTTAATGTTGGGAATAAGATTTTAAAAAACTATAGGGGGATGACAAGACTCTTTGTGTATATATCTAAGATTTTCGTTAGGTTTATGATAAGGTTTAAAAGAGACAGTAAGTAGATCAAGATTAATGTCAAGAAAGTTAGCATTGGTAAGGTTCGTATCTATAGTAATTTTAAGGTTAAGATTAGCAAAAATATTGATTAAATCTTTACGGAATTTATCAAGGTTATGGCCGTTGGTGGTATGAGAAACTGCCAATCGGTCATCACGGTATAAACTGATATTATGGGAAGGAAATTTATCTTTGAGGGTGTTGAGAAGGAATAATCCTACTAAGTCACACACATCCGCACTGTCATATAAACCCATTGCAACATCAAAAGAGTTTTCAGGGTTTGACTTTTTAACCCAAATACTTTCATTAGTAAAGAGAAGAGTTTTTTTTAGCATAATGTCTTCTTCTAATTTAGAAATATTAATGAAGGGTCTTGCAAACTCTAAGGCATTAGTTAATAAGGAAACAGCAATAGAGGGGTAATATATATATATATATATATATATATATATATATATATATATATATATATATATATATAGGGAGTGTAAAGTGTGCAGTTACTGTAGGTTCAGCCAGGTGAGCACTCGATGTCATTACCAAAGCAGAGGTCCGACGAGCTTTTGATTCCAGAGACGGGCCGGATCGATACAGATCGCACCTTGAGCTGATCAATAGCGAAACGCGCATTACCAATCAATAAATGTAATGAAAACATAACAAATCGTCCTTGTATTATTATCAATATTATTACACACACACACACACACACACACACACACACACACACACATATATATATATATATATATATATATAGAGAGAGAGAGAGAGAGAGAGAGAATATAGTAATAATCAGATTTCGTTAGGGGTAATTGAAGAATATATCAACATGCAATGGTTTTTGAATCGACAGGTGAAAAGTTTATCAAGTGTTTCCGATGTTGTCATATTCATGTTACAGGGAATTGGCAGTATCGGACGCCATGCTATGCAGCATCGAGTTACGCTCCTTTATGGTCTGAGTTCAAATCGTATGTATGTAACAAACGTATGTATGTATGACAGCCGTATGTATGTCACAAACTTTTGGCAAAGCGGCTAGCTCAAACAGCACCAAATTTGCACCATAGATGTAACTTTTTCCAAGGAAGAAAGTGTGGGTATTTTTGTCTACTAAATTTCGTTATTATTGATTAAAGATATTTTGTTTATCTAAAGATTCACTTCTTTAAAATGTTCAAATGTCAACACTTCCGGTTAGCGATCGCTTAAATAAACATTCATATATTTTGCAGTTTATATATAATATTGACTTTTTTTTAAATGTATCATGGATTAAATTTCTGTGTATATTATCAATCACTATCTATTTTAATAAAGCTGAGTACGTATATATATCCGTATCCCATACCCCTATTTAAATGTGTGTGTGTGCGTGTATATATGTATATGTATATATATATGTATATGTATATATATATAAGTATATATGTATATACATAATATATATAATACAACATGCCTCTCTCTTTCTTACTCTGTCTTTTTAGATAGATACATAGCTATAACATCGCGCTTATAATATCTGTCTGTATGTCTGCATTGACTTCGCTTCTAACCAACTTTTAATTAATTATATATATATATATATAATTATATATTCGAGTACATATTTTCAACAGTAATACTGTACTATATATTTTCAACATTAATACTATACTATATTATATATTTTCAACAGTAATACTGTACTATATATTTTCAACAGTGATATTATATTATATATTTTCAACAGTAATACTGTACTATATATTTCCAACAGTAATACTATACTATACTATATATTTTCAACAGTAATACTGTACTATATATTTTCAGCAGTAATACTATACTATACTATATATTTTCAACAGTGATACTATACTACACAGACGGCTTATCGTCTGTTTATCCAAGCGAAGCTAGGTACGTCATCTCTCTCTCTCTCTCTCTCTCTCTCTCTCTATATATATATATATATATATATATATATATATATATATATATATATATGAATGCCGTAGAACAGGCCAATGGTAGCCGGGCGCCAGCCGGACGGGTCAGCTAGTTATATTATATTTTGTATATATACCCGTGTGTTGTTGATGGACAAAAAAATACCGAAGTGGAGTTTATATATGTATATATGTGTATGTAAGTACAGGGCTGGATTCTTAAATCTATCCTGTTTATTAGTTCATTATAGTTCTCTGGACCTTTATAGAAGCGGCGATAACTCTTAACCGTAGCCGAAAAATTATAGAAGAAAAAAAAAAGAAATTGCAAATGTGGTAGCTAAGTTTAATATCGAGTAAACCTATCACAGACAAACATTTTAATTAGAAGAAAGATGACACAAGCCTGCTGTCATCTGAGAAGTGGTCATGCTCTATATACAGAAAAAAGGGGTAGCAAGGAATGTCGTACAGTATAGCCGATTTAAACTCAAGAGCAGTCAATAGTAAAGTAAGAGAACCCATAAAATAAATTCTTTCAAATTCTTCCTAGAGTCCATAGAATCCCTAGAAAAATAAAATAACATAATATAAAATAAAACGAAATAAAATAAAAATAATAGCTTCAGTTCCTT
>CAXHJY010000726.1:0-75869 GCA_964016885.1 Eledone cirrhosa
AGGATATGTGTTTTCTAAATTTAAGACAGTAGGGAGTGGTGTGAACGGACAGTATCACCATCAAGCTTGGAAAGAGAAAGTAGCAGAAAGTATGAAGTTGTATAGATTTTGAATGGTAGTAGAAAGAGTTCAGCAGTTTAAATGAGAGAGAAAAATCGTAAAATATTGAGTTTTATCTATTTTTTGCGTAATTGTGGGTGAAATTGAAAAAATTATCTGCGTCAAGACGCAATCGAAGCTATTTCGAATACTGAATCGTAAATTTCAATTGAAGAAATTCTATATCGTAGATTTCTATAACGAAGGAGCATGACCACACACTGAGCTTTATAGATTATGATTCTGTGGCTCTTTTGAGCTTGCGCATTTTCCAGGTCGAGTTTAATATTTTTTTAAAGCAACGCTTGTAATAACTCGAGTTAAACATGATATATATTAATAATATATTATTGTTGTAATGTAATTAGATTATATAATTGTTATTTTATAAATGATCTTATAAATATTATTGTAAGATGTATAAAAATATTTACAGACTTTTAATATAAACAACTACAAAAAACAATCAATATTAAATAAATATATTTTACATAATAATTGTTATAGTTGAATTAATAAAAATTAAATATTACATACAAATAGTCTAACATAATAATAAAAAAATAATCTAACATAATAATAATAAAATAATCTAACATAAAACGAACAATAATATGGACAAATATACAAGTAAATATGATACAACCAATATTATAAGCATGTTATAACGAACTGAAAAAAAAAATAGTTAATATAAATTTAAAAAATCACATATAAATTAACAATATAACTTACCAAAACGAGAAAAATATTTTGATGATAAAACGACGAAATACAGGAGAGAGATTCAAAAGCGAAACGATAAATAAACGTGCAAACAAAGTGGCGGATGCTTTTGATCAACGATTACTCTCATTGGTTGACTAGTCAATAAGACGGTGAAATTAGCCAATAAGACGATACATTACAAAACATGTTTGGGAGGGATCACCACGGCCAGCGAAACCCCTTGAAATTTTTATTCACAAGCTACGCATATATTGTCAGACAGACATGCAGACTTAAAACATTCTGTTGTTAGTCACTGCGTGTCTAACAGATAGTTAGTTGAAAAGTGGAACTAGAAAGCAATTTGGTGTGAACTTTTCTTCCTTTTATTAATATTAGATATCTAATGCTAATAAAAATATTCTCTATGCTTTTCTCTCAATGTGGGAACATATGTGTATGTATGTATACATATGTAACTATACTTGTATATACATCCGTATATAACACACATATATGTATATATCCGTATAACACACACATATATGTATGTATTTATATATAATACCTCGTATGTGTTGATTCATTGGTCCAATGTCACGTTTAACAATAAGTCTGTTGAGACAATAGAAAATGCGTATAGATTTTGTACGAATGAAATATACCCATATGAAACTATACATTCCTTTTCTCTACTTTTTAAATTTCATTTATAAAATCTAAATACATTGTATGACGTTTGGCCACCCGACAAATCTGTTGCTATTTCTAAATATGCTTTACTTGATTCTCCTCGTTGACCAACAAGAAGTAATCTTGTTGGTCAACGAGGAGTCACGTTGACCACAGCAATAATACATATATTCAAATAAGTCTCGTTGTCTAAAGTTTAAGCTGATGATTCTTGCTTCAACTTTAGTTAATTCTTGTTATTGAGTGAAATCATGTGAAATGATTCTAAGATCTGGAAGTGTGCCGAACACTTTCAACCATGCATTAACAGCGTTTTTTCACTGTCTTTTAAGCATATATCGTTATTTCCGAAGAATTCTTTTGGTTAATGTAATCTTTCATCGTACTTTCTTCGAATTGCATTGTTTTTCTTGATTAATTACAAAGCTATAGCCGGTGAATTGGCAAAGTCGTTAGAACGTCAGATAGAATACTTTATGTTATTCGTTCCGGCTCTCTGCTCTCTGAGTTCAAATCCCACCAAGGTCAACTTTGCCTTTCATCCTTTCGAGGTCTATAAAAAAAGTACCAGTCTAGTACTGGAGTCGATTCTTCTACTATATCTCTTTCTCATTTCCTCTCTCACCTTCTATCCTTCTCTGGAAGAAATCTGCTGTACTCAGGCCTGGAGAGCGATGGGCTCCGCCAGACTTAAAATGCCCAAGAAACGCTGTATGTCAATACGGTGTTCCTACTACTCTATCAGGAGTTACGGGACCATACATACAATACATACATATCAAAGCTAAAAGGCCACATATAAGAAGAATGTACGTCGGAGGAAACTTCAGCCAGAGATTTAACCCATTCATCGTTATTAAAAATTACATTTCCTTGTTTTGCACATTAATTAAAAGTTGCCTCAATCCTCTATCCCAGGACACTTGAAACTAGAACTAGGTGCCACCTTTTCATTGACCCATAATATTTTAAGATGGAAGCGTTCAGTTTCTTTAAGACTGACAGAGTATACTCTCGGAATAGTTTTACTGAAGTTACTTAGTTTCTATAGTGCAGTCTTGTCAAAGACATTGATAGTAAATGAACGTAGAGAACAATCTCGCACCTGCACAACTTGGTACTTCATTACCTCTTATGTATATATTTGTAGATGTTTAGTCGATTGTATTGACATCAGTATTTGACTGGTATTTTATTTTACCGAACCTAGAAGACAGAATGGCAAAGTTGACCTTGGTGGCTTCTATATTGACATGGCAGTTAAACGTAAAGCTTCATTTTTGAATGAGAAATGTATCTTATATCAACTTTATGGTAGCTAATTTGGATTGTGGTATTTGACTACTTTTTAATATCTTTATTAGATATTCATCAACATTTGCTTGATTATGTTCTTAGAATCCCTTGAATATATCATTACTACATTTGTGTTCAGCAAGTATTATACCTTAATGCTTAGAATGCCACAAGGACCGTGAATTATGCATTTCTTAAGAGTTTCGTGAAGTATATGCTCAGTATATGGATCAGATATTTCTGTACACATTACTTTGTATATTTTGCTTGGGTTATTAAATTTATCTTCTTCATCCAATATAATCAGAATATGAACATGAGGTAATGCTTTCCTTTGAAATCCGTTACAATATCAATATACATTAATGTTTCCAGGATATTATTCAATAACTCTTGCAATTTTATCTTAAAATCTCTTGTTAGCTACAATACCTGTTCTGTCTGAAGGGAATTGTTCAGGAAAGAAATTATCTCTTATCTCATTCCAGAAAAGATTGCATATCATAGTGGTAAATAAATCTGGATTCCCAAATTTTCTCACCAAAGATTTGGCATCGTGCTAGCTCTCTCCCATGTTTAATGGAAATCCTCGAAATTAGACGTTCCTCGCTAACTACCCTTTGAGGTACTCAGATCATAAGGAGCAAGGGAAAAAATCTGATATTATCGAATATTTTTAGACAATGCAGTAGGAAAGACTGGATCTTGGCTTTACGCAAACTTGGTGAAAGCAACGAGCATGTTTCGATTTGTATTTCCTCAGTATATTCCCTTAGGAATATACTGAGATAGATAACGGACAAATCTATAAAGGAAAGAGGAAAAGAAATTTGTGTTGAATATGTGTGTCAACAAATTGTAGAGGCGAAACTGTTTCCCCCAAAACGTGGATGAGCTAAGATTATCAAACTTCTCTCCCTTGCTTGTTTCTCGCGAATTGAACTGAGCCAAAGGATGTTTCGGTCTTCAAATTAAGGTGATAGTCTCTGTGGATTGTGTTTTTTTACTCACTTGACATATTTAGAATGAGAGACTGTACTTATACATATATAAAGTCCACACACACACACACACACACACACACACACACACACACACACACACACACACACACACACACACACACACACACATATATATCATCATCATCATCGTTTAACGTCCATCTTCCACGCTAGCATGGGTTGGACGGTTTTGTTCCACTTGAGGCGAGATTTGTCGGGAGACCGTGTCTTGCTCGTACAGAAATGTCCCTGGCAGGTTTTATACGGCTGGATACCCTTCCTAACACCAACCACATTTACAGTGTGGACTGGGTGCTTTTTGTCGTGTCACCGTCACGACCACTTTACAGTGAACGGAAATGGGAGGATGGAGTAGGGTCTGTAGAGTGGAACGTATATTGGGCTAAGAGGTGCCTACTGACTGTAGGTTTAAGTTTGTATGCAAGGGAAGGTGGGTCTTCTGTACAACTGCATGGCACCAAAGATCTCGATCCAGTGACATTGTCTTAGAGAGGTGTAAGTGAGCAAGGTCAGTTTTTATCACCTCATCTCAGGTTTTTCTTGGTCTACCCACTCCATAGCTTCCATCAATTTTCATTGCTCTGTACTTTTTTATACAGCTGTTGTCCTTCATACGCATTATATGTCCATACCAACGCAATCTCCTCTCCAGAAGACAACATTTGATACCCCGTATGCTTGGTCTCTCTCTCAATTCGTTTATGCTTTGCTGTTCGCAAACATTACTATTACTCATCCATCGGAACATGCAAGCTTCATTCCTTTCTGATCTACGCAAGTCTTCAGCACACAATGCCCAGGTCTCACTACCACGTAATATTGCCGTTCGTATACAAGCATCATACAATCTGCTCAGGTGCACTACAACATATATATGTTTATATATGTATATACACACACACACACACACCACACACACACACACACACACACACACATACACACATATATATATATATATGGATATGTCACTATTTATAAAACAACTTTTGTATTTTATCTGGTGAGTGCGTACCAAAATTCTGGTACCCTTGAAATATATATAATAAAATAAATATGGTTTTATAAAGATAGTTTCCATTTATTAATATCATTGATATATATATATATATATATATATATATATATATATATATATATATATATATATATATATATATATATATATATATATATATATATATATATATATATATATAAATAAATTAGACAATTATCAAAGTTGTGTTCAAATCATTTAATAGCTGACAATCGTTTCTTCCAAACTCTCATTTGGAGTCATCGGAGCATTATCAATGTTTGTACATGTAATTAACCTCCTATATAGATACATATATATTGATGTTGTGAGCAACAGTTTCGTATTTACAGGGTGGAATGGATGTGACATATATTTTACGAGAATTGTACAAAAATTCAAATTCAAATTAAAAGCACAGAGTGGAATACATGCAACAGATAATACAAGAGAATAGTCTAATAATTAAAGAGGCATTGTGAAAGGAGCTTTTATAAAGAAAGAGTTCATTAACAATACATATGCAGGTGTGTAGAAAGTGCACATGCGTTAGTCATATATATGAGAAGGAAATAAGCAAAGTTATTATGCATATATAGATGAATAAATACTGTATTTTAAGCAAAAATGTAATCTATTAAAATCTAAGGTGGACGTAGTATGTTGATAGTGTTTGAATTTGTGTGTGTTGAGGAGAATAAAGTTATTGCTGTCTCTTCCATTACATATGTTGAATTATATTTTAGTTAATGTTTATATTGAATGTTTAAGTTAAAGCAATGGATTGTAAATTAGTCTTATTGTATTCATATACATGGACTATAGTTGCACTTCTCCTTATAAACTCTAAAAAATTTAATATAGAAAAAACAATTACACAAAATTTTCAAAAACTTCAACTTAAGTATCACCTTAGATAAAAAACACTAAAAACGTCAACTTCCTTGATGCTACTCTTTGCCTAGACTCTAAAATATACACACCCTATCATAAACCTAACGAAAAACTAATTCATGTGAATACCAACTCTAACCACCCTAAATCCATATTAAACTCTATTACTAAAGGAATATCTAATATAATCTCTAATCTATCATATAATGAAACCATATTTAACAATAATTCACAATACTATAATGAGGCCTTAGCTAAATCAGGACATAAGAATGAGATTGAATTTCTACCTATAAAATCACATAGTTACAACATTATTTCTCATAATATGGCCATGAGGAAAAATAATAAAAACACTAGCCACTATAACTCTAGGCCGAAGGATAATACCAAACTTAACTCGCACCAAATTAAACACCACAATAATAATATAAACAGGGATATAATTACCTCAAAAACCAATACTAAAAAAAAAATAGAAGGAGAAATAATACATTCTTCAATCCCCCTTTCAATCTAAACGTCTCTACCAACTTGCCTAAGGCTTTCTTCTCAATCTTAGAAAAAAACTTCCTGTCCGGCCACAAGTACCATAACCTTATCAATAAAAATACAATTAAAATATAGTACTCCACCACACCTAACATAGCATACCATATAGCTAGTAGTAATAAAAGGAAGATTAATAATTATTTCCAACTAATTAAAACACAACAGGAGGTAAACTTAGTACCTGTAAACAATAGTAATAATAATAGTAATAATGATAATAGCACTAATGAAATCAATAACAATACGAATGACAGACATCATTACCCTAGTGCTATCCCTAGCAACCAGAATTCTTCACAACATAGGACCCGGCAAGCTAACATCCAGAATAAATGTAACTGTAGAACTAATAGAACTTGCTCCTTAGGTAATAATTGCTTAACCAAAGACATCATCTACTCATGCACCGTCAACTCAAACAACTCTTCTAAAACATATATCGGCTCTACTTCAATCAGCTATAATCTTTTCGAAAATAGACCTCCTTAATAGAAAACCAGAGACAGTTTCCTCGTGCCAACACCGATTCCGTCACTCGTTCAATAACTTTAAACCTAGCTGTTAGTATAACAATGTCAGATTAGAATTCCCCACCACCATTAACACTTCACATCTAGGACTTATCAGCCCCCACAACTACACATTCTTTGATCAGCTCTTTCCTCTACACAACTCCTATGTACCTCTAACCTTATACTCTGCAATAACTGTTGGAATTAAACATAAAGTTACCACCTTTTGGTATAACTAATATAGCTTAATTATATTATATAAAGTTATGGATATTTAATATGTAGAGACATTTAATGTAATATGTAATAATAAACTATATATACATTTATATAATTAAATACTTAAATTAATAACATGTATATAAGGGATCTACATTTAAAACCATGTAATAATAATAAAGTATATATACATTTATAATTAAATTTCTAATTTCAAACTCGCGCACCGTTTCAAAAACATACTTACATGTTTACATTTATAATTTGCTTGTTTATCATTCACTTGCTAAGTTCATAGCTTCTAATTCGAATGGAAGGAGACGGGATGTGTATTGGTGTAATGGTAGCACAGTGGTCTGGATAACCCAAGATGTGGGTTCGACTCCCATGTACGGCAACACTCATCTTTTTCCATTTCTCCGAGGGTTATAAACCCCACTATCAGGCTAGAAATTTCTTTAGTCTAAAATACGGTGAAAGCTTATAATTTCTAATTTCTAATTTCAAACTCGCGCACCGTTTCAAAAACATACTTACATGTTTACATTTATAATTTGCTTGTTTAAATACATAATGTAATAGTATTGTATATAAGGGATTAATTTTTAAACAATAATGTATATTATTACACAAATGATATATCTAGTTAGACATATAAACAGCTATTTTCCATAACATATATCTTGTCCAGTAAGGGACCTTTAATGTATTATAATAAAATACACTGTATTTAAAATTAAGTATACATGTATAGCATTATGTAATAGAGATTCAATTATATCGCATTATAATGTGTATTAGAGCAAAGATTTTGAATAACTGAATTTAATTAGCTAGTTACCCCCCCTTACGAATTAGCTCCCCTGACTCACTTCCGGAAATTTTAACCGTTGGAAAACCTACCCGTTGAACAACTATAATCCATGTTTATGAATACAATAAGACTAATTTACAATCCATTGCTTTAACTAACTTAAACATTCAAAATAAACATTAACTAAAATATAATTCAACATATGTAATGGAAGAGACAGCAATAACTTTATTCTCCTCAACACACACAAATTCAAACACTATCAACATACTACGTCCACCTTAGATTTTAATATATTACATTTTTGCTTAAAATACAGTATTCATTCATCTATATAAGCTTAATAACTTTGCTTATTTCCTTCTCATATATATGACTAACGCATGTACACTTTCTACACACCTGCATATGTATTGCTAATGAACTCTTTATTTCTAAAAGCTCCTTTCACAATGCCTCTTTAATTATTAGACTATTCTCTTGTATTATCTGTTGCATGTATTCCACTCTGTGCTTTTAATTTGAATTTGAATGTTTGTACAATTCTCGTAAAATATATGTCACATCCATTCCACCCTGTAAATACAAAACTGTTGCTCACAACATCAATATATATGTATCTATATAGGAGGTTAATTACATGTGGAAACATTGATAATGCTCCGATGACTCCAAATGAGAGTTTGGAAGAAACGATTGTCAGCTATTAAATGATTTGAACACAACTTTGATAATTGTCTAATTTATTTATTTTCCTGCTCTGTAAAACAACTGATGTTCTTACATTGTGCTATTTCTCTTACTAGTAATAAGGTAGTAGGAAATTACTGACCTTTCCTGTTTATAGTTGTTTATACTATATACACAACTATAAATAGTATTATTATTATACATATATATATACATATATATATACACATATACATACATACATATATATATACACACATACATACATACATACATACATACATACATACATACATATATATATATATATATATATATATATATATATATATATATATATATATATATATATATATATATATATAATAAAGTATGTGTTCCTACGTGTAAAAAATACATATAGGGATACAAGTATTATCCAACCGTATGTCAATGTAGTTCTATGGTGGGATTCAATGTGGTTCTATGGTTCTATTTTGGGATTTGAAACCGCACGGTAAAGACACATATAGTAAGTACAGCGAACTTTTAAAAATTTATTTTAAAACTTTTTCTCTATTTATTAGACCTTGATTTTATATATATATATATATATATATATATATATATATATATATATATGCAAATACAAATTATGTAATACTAACCTCATTTTTATTTTTTTTATTTTTCATTGGTATGTCATTTTTCATTCGTCTTTTGAGACTTATGTTTGTCTATTTCCATTCACCTTTAACTATTTTAGCTGGTGATATATACCTTCAATCCAGAATATTACACCTCTCCTCCAGGGTAAAAAAAAGTAAAATATTGGTTAACATACAGCTGCCCATAATTTCATTTGATACCATGACATCTGTTATTGTAAGTAAGCTACCTATCTCTGTATAAACTGTCATACTGAGTGCCAACTAACAAACTAACTAACTACCTGTCAACGTAATCTAGAAGTTTTAATCGGTTTTTCACCTGTACCAGCTGTTTTTCTTTATTATAACAAATCATAGTATTTGATAATTTTCGAATGTTACCATTACTTACTAGTATAATACAATAAAAAAAAACTGCTCGGATTTGCACTTTTATTTTTATGCACATAATGCCATTACAAACCTTATTCAAAAATAGCTTCTATTCCCAAGATTTTGCCTACTTTTAGCTGGAACTGAATGAGTGCATGTCTACCAGAATACTGTTTAATGCACAAATTGTGCTCAAACATCGTTACCCCAATTATACGGACTCGGACAGTGTAGAGGAACACTCTCTGGCATGCATGACCCTAGATGCTGGTCGCTTCGTGGCCCCAGCGGACGGAATGGAGAAAGCGTTGCCCCAGAGGATGGTGAGGGAGACGTGTTGGACTTATCATTCCAGCTCACGGGACTCACTAAAGCGGGTGGCCCATTCCGTGGCCGCTACTTTGAAAGCTTGAGATCTTTGGCTTGTCGGGCATCTAAGCCTGGTTCTGTCGTCAAATACAACAAGTTGGCGTTGTAGAAGGTATCACTGTATGTTGCGTCCCAGATGAGAGATCCACCACTGCTGAACGGGAATATCGTGATGTCATCTGGCTTTCCGCCGTCCCCTCGGTACACCCCGGTCATCGCAAACTGAGAAGGGAAGCCTGCAGCGTCCAAGCCATGGTTTATGATCTCGTTAACATTGGCATGCGAGGCGGCTGGTACTGTAACGATATGGTAGTGAGTGAAGGCCAAAAGAGACCACAGTGGATTAACAGCGGTTTTGTGTAGATCACAGATCCGGAGGCTGAACCTCAGGGAAACACAGATGTGCAGGCAGTCGCTATGAGGCAGGATGTCGGTTAAAAGTGAGGGTACTGCGCTAAGTAAAGCACTTGTCCTTCATAATCTTTGATCTGTAACTTGAAAGCAAGTGGCACATCGGTGAGTTAACTGAAATCTTAATGACACCTAATCATTGAGGCTTCTTTTATATCCGCTTAGTTGCCTTGCAGTGTAATTGCTTGTAGACTCTTACTGTCTCTTTCTCCTTCATTTGTGAGTCTTCCACGCTTGATTGGATTATAGGGGCACCGTCGTGATATGTTATCTACGGGACTTTAAACTTGACGAAACTCATCCCCTCTCCAGGTCTGACCACGGCCGATTTCCTCCAGAGAAGTAGAGGGAGAATGAGAGACGAAGCAAGAATATAAAGAAAGAATCCACTCCAGTATTGGACTGGTACTTTTTTATCGACCTCAAAAGAATGAAGTTGACTGCGACACGATATTAAATCAGAGAGCCGGACGAATATTCCAAAGGGTTCTATTCGATGTTCTAACGGCTCTGCCAATTCGCCGCCTTTAACACAATACTACTAGCAGCACCACAATTCCATACGGCTTGGCCTTTTATGCATATATATATATATATATCTAGGGCGGGTAAAATTCCCGATAATATATATATATATATATATATATATATATATATATATATATATATATATATATATATATATATATATATATGAGTCCCGGGTTCAATCGATGGTAATCACACTTAGTAGGGTATTCAATAGATTGGTAGTAGAATGTAAACATAAAAGTTATAGATAGTTTCTACAGCACTAGAACTGTTTCATTCAAAAGAAATCACCAGGAATGATTTCTTTTGAGTGAAACAGTTCTAGTCCTATAGAAGCCATTTCTATATTAAACTTTATATATATATAATTGTGTTCAAAAAGCAACTTGGGGAAATATAGAGCCTGAATGAATGCATAGCATGAAAGCATGAAAGCATGAAATAATCCTGGGCAGTCTGTTCAGTATCTAAACTTGCATTGCTTTATAAATACACATACACACGTTTATATATATATATATATATATATATATATATATATATATATATATATATATATATATATATATATATATATATATATGTATATATATATTTAATAAAGAAATGTCTTCTACAGGACTAGAACTGTTTCATTCATGTATTGAGTATTTTACTTACTGTGGTTACCCATGAGATGCCACTTACGTACCACTGAAAAATTAAATATATTTGCCTCATCAACCAACATCTTGAACTCTTGGGAGAAAACAATGTCCTGTTTACACACAAACAAGTTCAGCTTGTGTTGCTTCAAACATATCTACTCACTGGACAGTACACCGGATAACCTACAAATCACGGATTACCTACCAGATAACGATGTGTACTAGATTGCATAAATGTCGGAAGACACACCTGGCTCGTCTTAACTCTACCACCCGCAAACTACGAGTAACCTAGCATGAAAATAATCTGTTTCATATATATTACCTCTCTTATGTGTTATACGTCATATCATACATTCAATAATCCCACATTCCATGACCTCCACCATATTTCGATTCTTCTAATCTTTATATTTTATTTTATTTTACTTCATATAAATTGACTGTTGTAATCTGCTTATTCTTTTTTCTTTATTTTTTTTCAGTGAACAGAAGAATACCATGTTTAGTACAATGGGAATATAAAAAAAGAGGGATAAGGGAAAAATCACTACTTCCTTGTGGACAACTGACGTTGCATACCAGGTCCGAACACAGAAGACCGAACTCCCAATGTCATCAACTCCATCTCTCTCGCTCGCCCTCCCCATCTCTCTCTTCATATTATGTTTATATTTTTATCATAATTTTCAATTTCCGATTTTCAATTTTTAATTTTTCTTTTTTTCTATTTTGTTATTCTTGTCATTTTCGTTATCTTTCCAACTTTTCAACTTTCCACTTTTCGATTTTTCATTTTGTCAGTTTTTTCGCCTTATTCCTCATACCGTATACCTTATATTCGCCTGACACCCACACCACTCTGCCACCATCACTATCACCATCATCATATATAATTCCATAGTATTTATATTTCCATAATCTTCATTGTAGTTAATTTCTTTATATTTCCATAATTTATATCCATACCTCATATATCTTATAAATTTCACATATTTACTTAACACTAACACCATCCTACCACCTCTTACTCATTCACCCATCATAGCTTCCGCTATCACCATTATCCTACATTCAACCACCCTTAGATATCACAGCTCTATACTTCCTAACCCCATATTCTATAATTTTATATTCCCATAATCTTCATAAGTACCATCTCGTAATTCTTTAATTTTAAACTACATCGCTTTATATTCTTTACTCATTCCCCCTACACCAACAACACCACAGTCAGCACCACTATCCCAATTAATTAATTGTTTCGGTGTGTCTTGCTCTTTGTCAAGATTGTGTATTACCCTGGAACTGCTGAGAATACTTAGTCTTTGCAAATGTATACATCGGCTGATAAGCCTCATTTACATACCAAGCGATTTTACGACCGGCTTTGCCAAAATTTAAAAACAAAATATGTTTTCTCTCTAACATGGCGGATTCCTAAATGTATTCATGAGTGAATAATGATAATATTATAATAACTCCAAAACAATAACAACAATTATATACTCTTTAGGAGGAAAGATGTGTGTGTGTGTGGATAGAGAGAAAAAGTGGGTGGAGAATCGACCGGGGCTGTTGGTGGGCCCCATCGCGTACCAAAACAATTGTAGACTATTTCCTCCCTGTTACCGTTGGAACAACATGATGACGTCAGTCGTCTACAGAACACATGGTCTTATGAGGTTGTTCGCTTGCAAACGAACTGAATATTAATATTATTATCATTCACTCACGAATACATATATATTATCTCTTTCTCTCTCTCTCTCTCTCTCTCTCTCTCTCTCTCTCTCTCTCTCTCTCTCTCTCTCACACACACACACACACACACATTTCAATTTTCTACTTCATGTGATGTACACAATGGCAAAAAATTATAAATTAATGTAAACAAAATTCAATAAATTTACTTTATTTATGAATAAAATATTTTCAATGTATTGGCATTTATTGCAAATGTATTATTTGAGTCAACATACAATGGAGGTTTACACAGTATGCTTGAAGTCGTAGTACTAACATTAAACATTATAACTTAAAGTCCACCACAATAAAATGTTCCCAATCATATTTCTGAAAAATTAACCATGAAGAAAGTTTCTACATGTTCACTCAACATGCTAGAAATATGGCCTAAATTTCCCTTAAATTACAACATATTCTTAGCTTCTTATATTATCTGTCCCGTAGTCTGGTGGACAGTTGGAGCGCCACAGATGACCTGGTAGCCAGCTCCTTCCATTCCTCTCGCCTCTCCTCCTTCTTCGCTGTTGACACAGCCTGATGCTTGCCCATTCCGAGATGTTGTCCTCCCATCTCTCCCTCTGTCTGCTTCTCTTCCTTCCTCCTCGTACTGTTCCCTGCAGGACAGTCTTGGCAAGCCCTGAAGATCTTGTCACGTGCCCGTACCATCTCAAGTTGCGTTTTTCTTTTTTTCACAATGGTTAACAGGTCTTCGTAGGGCCGAATAACAACATACAATCTTTAAAAAATAAAACGGGCATGTACGATAATGTAAATTCTGAGATGTTCGCCCTTTTGTTGCTTGCAACGACGAGTATCCCAGTTGGTTCACAAACGAATCTGCCTGTGAAATCAACGTGCAAAGGGATGAGCATTCCACGGAGACGTATAGCCAAAACGCAATTCCCAGGGAGATTCAGCATGACATTGTGTATGACAAAATTGAACCTTTAACGTAACAGATACGACGCATTTTTTCCAGCTGAAAGGAGTAGAGTAACGTCAAATAAACTGTCTTGATCAAAGACTCAACTCTTCTGGATATCAAACTCATGGTCTTATGATCGTGAGCCGAATAACCTAATCACTAAGCCATGCGCCTTCATAGTTCCTGATATACAAAATGATTGGATATTCTCAGCTGGAATGTGCTTGATTCTGGGTTTCTTTAATTAGTCCTAATTTCTATGCATGGTCCTGTAACTCCTGAGGGAGTCGTTGAGGCACCGTATTGACATGCGCTGTTTCTTGGGCATATCTAAACCCGGCGGAGCCCATCCTCCTCTAGGTCTGAATACAGCAGATTTCTTCCAGAAAATGATAGAGAGAGTGAGAGTGAGAAAGAAATATAGAGGAAGAATCGACCGCAGTATTAGGCTGGTACTTTTTTTTATCGACCTCGAAAGGCCGAAATGCGGGATTTGAACTCGGAGAACAGAGAACCGAAACGAATACCGCAAAGTATTCTATCCGACGTTCTAACGACTGACGTTCTGACGACAATTAGGTCAAACATAAGCAACTTTAGCTGGCTGCCCATGGAGTTGTT
This sequence comes from Eledone cirrhosa, assembly GCA_964016885.1. NCBI lineage: Eukaryota > Metazoa > Mollusca > Cephalopoda > Octopoda > Eledonidae > Eledone > Eledone cirrhosa. The sequence continues at coordinate 14,796 of CAXHJY010000726.1, forward strand.
GGAAAAGGTGTGCTAACATGGAAGAATCTCTTTTTCAATAATATAATTTTTTCATGGAATATCGATACATCCGCTTGATGAAATTGGCTTTTCCTTTTAATTTCTTATAGGCTAACGTCAATTTATTTGTTAATGTATTATTAATTTGTGATGCATTGCAACTAATTACTAAAGTCCGTTAATGACTCATTTAAATCGCTATGTCGCTCTCCTTTTCTATTTGTAGCTATTTATCACTATTTAACTCCCTCGCCTGATTTCCTCCGTCTTTATATAATCTTACAAATATATTCCCAGTACCCCTTTCCTTTCCCCTATCTATCTATCTATCTATCTATCTATCTATCTATCTATCTATCTATCTATCTATCTATCTATCTATCTCTTTATCTGCCTGGCGCGTGGAACACTCGCCGGTAAGCTTTTTTGTTAATTTCTATGCAAAAAACCGAACAAATTGTTTGAAAAATCAACATTTTGTAGATTAACCCCCCAGCTGAATTGTCAGCTGGGTGGTAATCCCATTTTTTGCGCCTTTAGGGGCGAAAATTTAATTTAAAAATTGTTTCAAAATATCAAATTTTGCCAACTATTAAACATGAATAGCTCGGAAAGAACGCTAGAGAACGTCGACAGAGAAAAGAGAAGTAGAGAGGCAGATATTAACGTTATATCTGCTTCTGCTACTATGGACGTCGCCATATATACGACTGTCAACAAAGAGAAAAAATATTACCACTTGAAGATTTTTAAATTTCTACCGTCGAAGCGGAGAAAAATAACAATAACACACAGGAAAACACAGAAATTAAACCTATTAACATACATACACATGAAAAAGACAACATCAACAACTCCATAGATACATCGACACATAAAGTTTCACCTCGTCAAGAAATTGAGATTTACAACACCGAGGCTAACAACGGTAACAACAACAACAACAACAGCAACACCACACAAAAAACATGTCTTTCGCTGAAACAGTGAACAAAAAACAAGATTTTATAAATCTTGACATCTCCAATGCAAGAGATATGCTCCAGCAAGGGATAAAATTGTAACTTTCGAAGACAAGGGTGGGTTTAGAATTAACTCACCCCTCGACATAAAAGAAGAGACAGTTCAAAGGACAGTGACCTTTAGGACTGTCTCCAACACAACGAGAAAGCCGATATTTGTTAGTCAAGCAGATATAGAAGCGACCTTCAAGGAGATTCTAGCAAATATTGACTTTCTCGAGGAAAACAGTACGGAAGTGTTTCCGTACTGTTTAAAAGCGAGGCACTCGCCCCAAAACATTCTGACACCAATGGTGTCAAAAGCATTCACCTTTTTCCCTACGTACATGGGAAAAAGGACACAAAAAGAAAAAAATATACCACCCAACATTAACATCTGGTGGATCTTGGTTGGCTTCGTAGAGCCAGAGACTGATATGATTCTTTCGATACGAAAGTCTATTAGACAAAGATGGGCGGGTACTGATTTGGAGATTCTGATTCAAATGAGGCCGGAGAGAATCTCCAAAATACCCGAAAAAGTCGTCATCGACGACAACAACAAAATAAACATTACGGTGGAGGGTCGAAAAATTCATTGCTTTCGCTGTGGTAGCACAGCACACCTAAAGGCCCCCTGTCCTTTACAAACACACCACAACATCATTAAAAAAACACTATTACCAACACCAACACCAAAACAACCACCACCACAAGTGCAACAACAGACGAAACGAGCAAACACACTAAAACAAACAGCTACTCAACCAACAACAACAGAAAAAACACAGACAACACCCCTGAAGAAAACAGCCCCACCCCATCCCACTCCATCAAACACTACCACAAACACACACACCGAAACACCACCACCACACAACATACCCCTACCCCACACACCTGACGATGATTATTCAACGACAGATGAGGCTGCTTCTCCTTCTTTAAGTGAAGAAGAAGAAGAGCTTCGGAAATCTAAAAAAACAAAAAAAAAGACACCACAAACCCCCCAAAACTCCAATCACCAACACCAACACACAACCACAGACACAAACAACACCACAGTCAAACATCCCCCTACCAGAAAAACCAACACCAACACCACCCCAAACACAAGCACCCACCATAAAAAGAAAACTCCCGGACGAACAACAAACTAAAACAACACAACAAAAACACAAACAACAATATGCATACATCAACACAAACAACAAGAGTTTGATGGAGGTCATCTCCCAAAACCCCAAGGTGGAGACGGAGGGCAAAATTTCGTCAAAGCAGAATCGTCTCCACACCTTAAACTTATAAGGGTTTCTATGGAGACCTATAGTGACCTAAAAAATAAATGTTCACAGGACGTGGGCAACCCCTGCCAGAAACCCATCAACCGCGTCCTATTAAAATGTTTCCCCACTACACCCAACACCTCACCCAGCACCCAAATGGAGATTGAACAACCCGATCTCCAGGAAACGAAAAGGTAAGTGCACCTTTTCGTCCCTTTTCTCCAACTTTTCTTCAACAACATGGCTAGTTTACGAGTTGGAAGCGTGAATGTGCGTGGCCTAGGGATGCCCTGGAAACAGGGCTAACTTTTAAACGACCTTAGGTCACACGGTATGGATGTGATAACCATCACCGAGTCCAGGATCCACAACAGGCAGCAACTAACCCCCATCTTCAACGACTTTGAGATCTACGCATCTCTCTGTCAGCCAGGAGGTGGAGGGGGAGTGGGTGTCATGTTTCGGAAGAACCTGGACGTCGAAGTACAGCAAGTACACTTGGACCCGGAGGGTAGACTGGTAGTCCTAGACGTGAACAGTATTGGAGGTGGAGCCTTCAGATTGGTGGCCGTTTATGCCCCGACCGGGCAATCGCAATCACGGCCAGACTTCTTTAAGCGTCTAGAGTCTTTTCTGGGAACATCTCGCTCCTTACTTTTAGTGGGGGACTGGAATGGTATCTTAGATGCACGATGGGACTATGTGGGAGCATGATCCAGTAGAGGGAGGGGGGTGCAACAGCCTCAAAACTTTAATCGGCCAATTCCAACTGGCTGATAGGTATCGACTGGGTTTTCCGACTGCACCACAGTGGACGTGGGCAAACCGCAGCGGGACATCTAGATCGTATTTAGATAGGTTCTTCATTAGAGAAAGGGACAAGGAGATGTTAAGCTGTCCACGAATGCACATGGTTGCCTACTCAGATCACAAATTAGTCGTCTGCTTAGTCAACCGTGATAGAATACATAGACAGGGACCCGGATACGTGTCATTGCCGGCACGTAAAGATTACAGTGAACGGATAAGTAGACTAGTCAAGCAACAGTTAACAGGAGCCATCGTCAACAATAGATGGTGGTACTCTCTCAAGAAAGCAATTAGAGTAGAATCGATAGAGTTTAGCAGAGAGTTAGCCTTAGAGAAAAACAAAATAGAAAGAGAACTAGTAGCCAAAGTAGAGGAGGCACTTAGAAGTGGCAACGCGGCTTGAGTGTTAGCGTCGAGAACGGCACTGGACCAGTTCTTCGATGCGAAACACGAAGGCTGCGTGGTCAGAAGCAAAACACATGCTCTAGGAAACGAAGGAGCGAAAGCTGTCAGCTGGGCCCGAGTGGAGGAGGCAAAAGGTGGCAACAAGTCTATGATTCGGTCTTTGAAAGACCAAAACGGACGCGTGGTACTTGACCCCAAACAAATGTGCGCGGCCTTTCAGCAGCACTTTGCGCGACTGTTTGAGCAGAACGACGGTGAACCGAACGGGGTAATGGACTTTAATTCATACTTCGACGGCCTGTCGCGTCTCTCGAACACGGACGCCGAGTTCTGCGAAAGACCGATCACGGACACTGAGATACGGGACGCTCTGGGCCGCTGCGGGAAACGCAAGTCAACAGGTCTAGATGGTATACCTCCACCTCATGCGATACATCATAGAGAGGGTGGGTAGTAAACCCGGCTTCGGTGGGGCTCTGATCAATTTGGATCAGTCTAAGGCATTCGATAGGGTCGACCATCGATACTTGGAAGCGGTTCTCAAGGCGGCCGGTTTCGGTCCCGTTTTCAGAGGCTGGATCGAGGCGATGCACACCAGCATCTGCTCGAGGGTTAAGGTGAATGGCTACCTATCGGAGCCGTTCGCAATCACGCGTTCCATTCGACAGGGGTGCCCTCTCTCCTCCATTCTGTATGTATTGACTCTAGAGCCACTACTGCGGAAATTGAAGCTGTTGCAGGGCATCTCTCTAGAACCGGGACTGCGCAAAGTGGTGTCGGCTTATGCCGACGACGTAACGGTAATGGTGTCGAGCACCTCGGAAATCGGGGTGATCGGCAACTTACTAATAGAATACGAAACGCTGACGGGAGCAAAACTAAATCCGGACAAATCTGTCGGTTTGCAACTCAGTACGTGGAGAGGTAAACCGATGACGTCCGACAGCGTCGTTGGACGCTGGACGGACAGGTCGGTGAAATTTCTCCGGGTCTGGTTCGGTCCAGACCTCCAGGTGGAGAAAAACTGGAATGAGGTCACGGCCAAGGTGTTTGCGCTCACCCAGAGAAGTGGGGAGAGTGCAAACTGTCATTGAAAGGCCGAGCGGAGGTGGCGAACACCTTCATAGCGTCCGTCATCTACTACCGCTTGACTGTCGTGCCTTGTCCCCGTGAACACCTCACCAAGATGGAACGCATGCTCCTCCAGTTTCTGTGGAAGAAGCAGGCTCCGCTGGTGAGGAGATCCGTCTTCTGTCAGCACCCTTTCAACGGAGGGCTGGGAATGTCGTGGCTGATGATGCGCAAACATCCGCTGAGGCTGCGGCATCTCCATGTATTCCTCACCGACCCCCAAACAGTGTGGGCACCGTTTGTGAGACAGGCTTTCCCACAGCTCGTCTCGCTGACGGAGCTGCAGTCCTGGGTCAAGAAAAGACCGAAAACGATGGGCGCCTGGCACATTGAATCTGCTCAGGCGCTCACAGTCCTCTGGCATGCGGGCGCAGCAATCAGTGGAGACTCCACTTCGACATTCTATAGAGGGATTGTACGTTACAAGGGCGACGACGTGCTCGGAGAGACTCTGGGCGTCGAAGACGATGAGCTCACCAGTCTGTTTGGTAGGACTTTCCGTCCGGAACCTATGGACAAATTCCAGAGATCCCTGGCCTAGCAGTGCTACTGAGGAGCTCTACCGGTTCGTGACAAGATCTACAGGCACGGACGCAGGGATCCTTCCAAGAGGACGTGTCCAAGATGCGCGCAGGACATTGAAACAGTCCTGCACGCAATTGTACACTTTCCGGGCGTAACCGACCTGTGGAACTATGCAGAACAACTGCTGTCGCGTATAGAACAAATCTAGTTGACTGTCGAGTCCATAGTAAGGAGCAAACCTCCAGCCTCTTTCAAAAACGAAAGAGAGGCGATTTTCCTCTGTTCAGTGGCTATGGTGAAAGAAGTTATATGGTGGACGAGGTTCAGAGGACTGAGGACAGATGCCTTTCTCTCCAGACAACAATTGATTCCCTTCTTTAAGTATCACTTTAGAAGGAGAATCAGAGTGGAGCGAGAGGCACTGCACTCCAGTAAATTTACTGAAAGGTGGGTGAATGAAGCGTAAATGGCTCGAGTGATTGGGCCTTCTCTGTTTATAAGCCTGTAGGTTGAGGAAGAGAGCAAAAGGAAGAAAGGAGCGCTTGCACAACACGCTCCTGGAGTTGAGGGTTGTTCTATCGACGGGGTATTAAACAACCCATTTGTGGCGCCTCCCTCCTATTGGGGATTTCGATTGTTGAAATTGTTTGTTTTTATATTTTTTACACGACTGTATGTAAAATCCCCGGCATGTCTTTGTATTGTCCCCTTTTCTTGTTGCGCCCTTGTGGCTAATAAAGAAATCTATCTATCTATCTATCTATCTATCTATCTATCTATCTATCTATCTATCTATCTAGCTATATATCTACCTATCTAGCTATCTATCCCCACTCAAAACAATGCCTATTCCTCCGGTAGCCTTGAAAATCTTTAATCTATTGGAAAACGGCTTTAGACGGGATGCAGTTTTTAAAGCAAAGGTGAAGACAATCCGTCTAAGAGCTTGTTTGTTCCAAAATGTAAAAGAATAAATAAAATCACATCTTTTCCTTTGTGTGATTAGTTTATCACCACCATCAAGCCTTTGATGCCTTTATAGAAATTCACTATATTGTAAACATTCGGTCCAAATACATTAATTCTGATTACTTTTTCTTTGCGTTGTGACAGGTGGAAAAGTTTTCAATTTCTTTCTGAAAGTTGAAACCTATGACCCACTCTTCTCGCCTGAATATCATCAACAAACATTCTAATTTAGTCTCAATTCTGACTATCTCCAGTTGTTTAACTGTCTCTTTCAGATCTGTCGACTCTCCCCGTCGGACGGGGAGATTTCCCACCTACATTGGTGTGAGATGTCTTCTCTTGTGAAAATGGGTATAGCTTTCATTATGTAAAATCTCCCCATTTTGCGTCATTTCTTCCCGTTTTGGGACACTCTTTTTCATGGTACTCCCAGTTTGGGGTTTTAGAGGTTAGCAGGTCTGCTCTTGTCCAATATAAAATATATTTATCATTTTCAATAACTTTAATAAGAGGCTAAGTCGTTTTCTGTTCCGAATTGTTTACACCAGTTAGTATCATCACTTATACACATCCCTGACCGATACATCAATTTTGCAAACATGATTGATTCTCTTCTTACTTAATCATTAATCGCCCACCATAATCTTTTTCTTCTTCAGAACATCTGGTTATAGTGATTACTGCATGGCCTAGAGGGTGAAACATAACATAGGTGACGAGAGGAAGTGAGACGAGTGAGGTTGAATGCACCAGGATTGATAAGGTGACAAGAGATGGCCAGATACGAAGATCAGAGACAATTATAGTAGCTGTAGAAACATTCGAGTGAACAGACTCCTCTTGTATGGGGAGGCTGGAGTGTGTTGGCAATCAACTGAATACCAATCAATTGAGTGTCTCTTTTTAAAAATCCGGTCTAGGATTCTATGAATACGCCATCAACACCGTCTTAGATGTGGGAGTTTGTTTTTATTTTCGTTTTCCTTCAGTATATTTTCTTTGTTATTCCTTTGCTTCGTTGCTTCATCGGACATTTTATATTTCCATTGTATTGATGTGTTTCTATCGGTGTGTTGGTATTGGTGGATTTTATCAAAGGATAACTATTTCAACTTTATGGTGGGTGTTGTATTTTATGTAGCCACGATTTAACCTTCAACGATTATATTGTTGAATGCAGTAACGACAATCTTTATGTTGATTATTATGTTGTTGAAATCTTTGAACTGTAATTCTGTATTTTGGTGAAAGTCATTCCACCAACTCCATTTGATGATAGTGAATTGTTTTGATCTTGATCATTGATGTGTGTTGCTATTGTTGTTTGGCTCCAGTTCAGACCTGATCAAGTAGATTTATTATCAAACGTATCCCCAGACATGACAATCCTGTCTTTTTCCGCGAAATTACATTGAACATTCCGTTGAGATAGTCTGTGCCTTTCACCTTTTGGGGATCGATGTAAGTGCCAGTCGGGAAGATTTAATGTTCTTATAAAATATCCTAGATCTAAACGGAATTGTAATATAAGATTAAGAGACAACTCTAAGCCTTTCCGATAGAAAAAAAAGACAAAACAAAAAAAAAAAATGAAAATGCCACATTTATTGTAGAACTGAGAAACAAAAGGACATTCTTCTCTTTTGTGTAGTTGTATATATTTTCTTTGTAGTTGGTCTATCGAAAATGATAGAAAAGAAAAAACTATGTATTACAAACAATTTTCGTCTGATTTGTTTCCCTACGGCCTTCCGTAGAATGTGATAATTTACACACATCTCTTAAAATAGATAAAGAGTGTTATTCACACACACTGAAAGAAATTGTATGTACTTGGATTTTTATAATTCGAGCATATAAATTGAGTAATTGCTAATATAGTATAATATTTCATTGTTCTAATTGAGAGTATGTTTTTATGCAAAGCATTAAAATTGTTGTACCAATAACAATATCTATGTGAGTGCCCTCTGTTTGGGTTTTTAGTGCATCATTTGCATCAGGGATTATTGGTAAACAAGTCGATATTTCTATATATCATTGTAAACATTGTGTACATACAATGTATACATTGTATACATACGCGCACACACATATATTTATTTATAAAATATGTCGATTGATTTAGCAGAATCTTTAGAGCATTGGGTATTTGTACCGGGTTTCATCCTTTCTGGGGCGATAAAGAAACTACGAGCTCAGTGCTGGTGCAGCCTTCTTTCCTTCTAGCTGTCACATCCTCAATGTTCTGCTTCTGCTGAATCAAGGGACGAGGTGTGGAAGAAGGTATCTGTGTCTGCTTGCGATCTCATGGCCACCTAAAACCTTTAGCGAAAGCATGGTACATACTACCAAGTAATATTCGATTGCAAGAGACGGCTATAGTAGTATATATATAACGTAAATTATAGTTGACTTATCAATTTTATAATTTCATTTGCTACAAAATAAAATTCTTTAATGATCTTGTTCATCAACCTGAATAATACTCTAATTCAGCGGCAGCATTGTGAAATTGACGTGTGATTCTTTGGTTTTGTGTGTCCTTTTCAGCAGAGGGATCATCTCCACAAAGTTGATTTGCTCTACATAGCATTAGATGAAGGCGAAGTCTTTACTAGTGTGATGTTTCTTCGACGCCATGTTTATACGATCATTCACCATGTTTTGCAACTCGTGTTGAAACGAGGCTTTTAATTGTATTAGCTACTGCATAAATAGCTTAGCAGGCCGTACGAAATAGCTCAATTCAATTCCACAAATTTAACTTTTTGTATTCCAGTCAGAATCACTTAACATCAATGTAGCTCTGCTATTTGTATCAATCAGCTAGTTAGTTCTGAGAGTCGATGTACAGATATGTGTTCATTGAATTAGTTTACAATAGCCAAATAAAGATTATGAATGCCATTTTAAAATTAAAACCACAACCTTCCCACTATACAGCCGTTGTTGTTGCTAATATCCCGGTCAAGCCTATCTTTTTAGAGGCATCGATATTATCTAATGCTTCTTTTCTTTATTCATTTGTTTCAGGGGAAATATATTGTTAGTGATACCAGGAATTAAATTTTACAAAAGCTAGATATATAAAAGTAACAAGAGAAAGGAATACCAAGAACAGAAAAAAAAAACGTTTAAAAAAGAAGTTGAATCATTTTTTATTTACGCAAATTGAGGTGAAGCTCTGTGGTTAAAAAGTTTGCTTTACAACCACAAAGTTCGGTTTTGATCCCACTGAGACGCAAGTTGGGTGTCATCTGTCACACCCTAGTGTTGACCAAAACTTTGTGAATGGAATTTGGTAGACAAAAACTACGTGGAAGCTCGTCGTATATATGCATATAGGTTGTATATTGACTAAGTATATAACATTAGCATGACACTAAAAAAGCGATGTTTCACGAACGAAGTCTTTTGGAATATTTGTTTTATATCACGTTAGGAACTCAGTTGTCATTCCTACCAACAAAAATGTAGTGAACCAGTGATTACCCTGTTGGAAATCCGTAATCAACCTCGATATTGTTCACTAATTACGAAATAAAATATATAAATAATACATGAAATTAAAATACCGTATTTCCCGGCGTCGAAGACGCTACTTTAAAAAAAAAAAAGTCTCAAAAATCTACCATGCGTCCTGGAGGCCTAAGGTTGTTTATTATATTTTCAAATTTTTGGTTGTCAAAATTAGGGTGCGTCCTCGTGGACGAAGCGTCTTCGACGCTGCGAAATACGAGCTTCTAGAAATTAAGTGCATGAAGGTGAGATGAGTGTTATAGAAGTGTAGTTTTCTACTGTAATTATGGTCTACCTTCACAACCATTGTAATGCTGTTATCATTCATGTATAGTTCTCCATCATTGGCTGGGGGTACTCTTTGTATGAAATATTAGCCAATGTTAGCTTTTCTGGATGCTAAACTGTAGTCTGCTTTAATATGGAAATCACATCTCAGGGACATAAAATGTGGATCATAATGGCATTCAATATTATCCATTTTTTTTGTATTGGAAAAGATTGTATAGAAACCACTTAAAGTATATTTCTTAATTTAAAGTTGTAACCTTTCGTCTAGCATCTATGTTGTTGATCCCTAAATCAACCCTGAGTTACTTTATTTAAGACGGTAGGGTGTTATTTGATGGTAATTTGACTGTTATTCCTTGGTCTAGCAACCAGGTAGAGGCTCACTGGCTGGTTCCTGATCGTCTGTATTTTGTGATGCATATGTAGCTGTACGGAAGCTTCCAGAACGTCAGCTCGAAAGTAGCACAGAAGAGAATGAGGTTAGCTAGACATGCTCACCAACATTCAGAGTTGACACTGCACTCAGTGGTCCCGTGGGAGCCCCTACATGGACACACTAGAAGAGGGAGACCGAAGATGACATATATTGATGCCCTAATGACAGACATTGGTCTCTGGGAGTTGCAGGACATGGCAGCGACGATGAAGGACAGAGACTACTGGAGAGAGCTCGTCCATGGATCTCGGGAATTTTACCCGCCCTAGATAGATATGTGTACATGTGGGCTTTCGTGTGCAAGTTATTGTGTCAGTATTTGTATTTCACATTTAAGATATATAAGCTTATAATGTTTTAACTTTTTTTTATTATTATTAAACTCACGGTCAATGAAGAAGAGAATGAGATGATGTGACATCTAATTCTCTTCCAAAAGCATTTGCAGGAGATTAATGAACGTTTGTCTAAACGAAAATAGATACTTTTCGGGATCCTATTTCTCCGTTCAGCACTTTGGAATTGCTTATAAATGTATTTATTATTTACTTAATTATCGATAAAGCAGTGAATTGACAAAGTTGCTCTGTGGTATTTCTGAGTTTAAAACTCGTCGAAACCAACTTAGTATTTTATCCTTTTGAATCGATAAATAAAGTGGCGTGGATTGGCAGCATTGGACAAGATACTCTACAGTATCTGTTCCAGCTTTGTCTTCTGAGTTCAAACTAAATAAAGTGCAGTAGGTTGGCGGTATTGCATTGGAGAATATACTCTACAGTATCTGTTCCAGTTTTGTGTTCTGAGTTCAAACCCTGCCTCCTGTCACCGAAAAAATAGTGACCTAATAACACCAAAAGACCCTGTAAGTGGCCAGTTGTACTTATGTAAGTGGGAACCGTAAAAGAAACTGATAGATAGATTTCGCTTTACTTATCTATCCAGCATTAAAAAGAGTTTGGTTAATTGTTGATAGGGCACTGAACAGCGAAGTACTATATTGTTTTAGCGTACGTGGCCAATGTTTCCAAACTACCAAGCCATAGACACCATTATTCTGAATTAAAAATTCATCTGTCTAGATTGCTGAGGGAAAGAATTGGCTCTCATCTACTTAACGTCAATGATACCGGGGATAATTATTTACCGCACGAGTCATTGAAAGGATACGTTTCTTTCGAGATCAAAGAGTTTGCCTTACGTTTTAACAAGGCACACACACACACACACACACACACACACACACACACACACACACACACACACACACACACACACACACACAAACACACACACACACACACTCTCTCTATCTATCTCTCTCTCTCTCTCTCTCTCTCTCTCTCTCTCTCTCTCTCTATATATATATATATATATATATATATATATATATATATATATATATAAAAGGAATTGTGGTAAGGAACCAGATGGACCATAACGCACCAGAGTACTCAATACTTAGGGTAATAGAGTGGGAAATAGGAAAAAGTATGACCCCGACGGCAGAACTCAAGCCGTTTCGACGGCTAATTTCTGGACTAAGAATGTTTAGCCTGGTGAATAAATAGCCGAACTTTTCAAGGGGGTACTTCCTTATATGGGAAGATTGTAGTTGTCAAGAGGATTGGTTAAAATTTGTTGTAAACACAAATAAGTCTATCATGGTATTTGGTAGGAGGTAGGGGTGGCTGAACTTGTCTGTAGAACAATAGGGGAGTGACTGGAGCGGTCAGGCATTGAAAGTGATATGTATACAGTAGATTCTAAGGCTAGTGTATGAAGTGGAGGACGGAGGTTATAGAATAGGTAAATCGAATGAGAGTAGGAGACAATAAAAGATAATAGAAAAAAAATATATATATATTATATTAGATAGGGAGAAATGAATAAAAGAATCACAATGCTATCTTACAATTACAGGTTAATAAGTTGAGAATAGAAAAAACTTGTAGAAATTGAGTAGTACCAGAAGTGATACAGAATTAAAGGGGTTTAACACGTCTGCTATAAGTAGTTAGTAAAACGTATTCGGCTAATTCTATCTTAAAATTACAGGGGTGGGGGAACTGATGCTACAGAGGCCCGATGGGCTGCATCGGGGTAGGCGAAGGGGAAAAGCAGACGAGGAAGAAAATAGGGGGTGGAAAGAAACAGGGGGAAGAAGAAGACAAAGAGGAAAAGAAAAGAAAAGAGATACATCTACCTAAGTAAGCTGGGGTTTCCCCTAACTTATTCGGCAAGTAGAGGGGTATCAGCCCTTGTCTACTCACCCGGGTCGTTATGGGGTTTGAGGGCGAGGTAAGTCATACGCAATCTGTGTTTGCATGCGGTTACCAGTTCCTCTTTCTTGTTTAGGAGTTGGTCCTTCGAAAACAGCATTTGTAATGTTTCCTCCGAGCATAAGTTACACGGACGGCGTCCTCCCGTGTAAGAGTTAGCTTTGGACAGTGAGCTCCAAGTGAGATTGTAGGTTATATTATTATCTGGGAGGTCCCAGATGTGGACCGAAAGTGTAGTGGCCATGTTTCGGAAAGTATGTCGGTGTTGGTAGAGCCGGGTCTTGAAGTCACACGCGGTTAATCCTATATAAGATTTGTTGGATGTGTCCGTCCTCACGTTGCACTGGTAGATCACGTTACGTTCTCGGCATTTGTTGTTGAGGGGGCAGTAGATCTATCAGGGCAGTTACACCTCCTGGTCGGCTCTCCACTGATGTCTAGGTTATTTCTTCCATAGGGGTTGAGTTTTTTGTTGTTTGAGGAGACGATGTTTTGTGCGAAGTTAGGTGTGGTGCTGTGGGAGAGTTTGATGGTGTTTTTGTTGATTATGTTGTGGTAGCGGTGTTGTAGTGGGAAGTGTTTTTCGAGGAGTCTAAAGAAGATTTTCCCGATAGGTGTTGCCACCTCGGTATTATGGGGAGGATTGAACCACGTTACGTTGCGTGAGCGGCGGTGCCGCCTGCTGGATCCGCTAAGGGAAGCTGGATAAAAGGATATTTCCTCCCGGAAGCCAGTCCGCTTGAGGGCCTGTTGTAATAAGGCGCATGTTCGTCGAATATCTGCTCATTAGCGGACAAACGAGATATGCGGAGGGAGATGTTTTTAACCAGGTTATTGGTGATGTTTCTAGTATGGTTAGAGCGGCGGTGGATGTAGTGCAGGTTGTCGTTTGGTTTCCTATATGGGTAGTACAGATAATTTTCGAGGTTAAGGGTAACGTGGGTTCGATTCCAGCACATGCATAGTAGTTATTTCATCGACATGAAAGGAATAAAAAGCAAAATCGAAACCTCGAACTAATTTGACCTGCTCAAGCTAGTAGTCAAATCACCTTCAAATCACACTCTATCATCTTAATGAAAAGATCTGTAATGTAGTCCTAAGTACACCTTTGATCATAGATCTAGTTGACAAGGTCTAACGTGGAGCTAAACAATAACAATATACCGTAGACACGCGAATAATAGCCAACATTTTGAGGGATGAAAAGTCTGGAATTCTCGCTGCATATTATAATTGTGTTATACCAAATACCACCAGAACATAATTTCTTATATACAAACTGAACCGCATACTTTAATCATTCACTGTAATTCTTAGTTTTCTCTGTTTACATTTATTTATTCAAGTAGTCGTTTGGGGTTCTGTTACCGATACAATATTTTTTAATATAACTTGAATTTCAGCACTTCAAATGTAATATCTGTATAATAATCAATCGCTGAAATTTAAACTCAAAAATCCATGACTAAAAAATATTACGGTACTATATAAAGCTATGAATATCGTAACTCCTACTTCTGTCTTTCTCAGAGCTTAAGCTTCATGTCTACCCCCAACAGTCGGAAATCACTACAGTATAAACTATAAGTATTGACAGAATATGTGTGGAAATGGATTTGCTTTAAAAAAAAGCTAATTGGGGAAAAACATAAGAAGGGAGGCAGTTTTAAGGTAGAAGAATTTTAAAAGTATTAAAAAACGGGATTCCTCTAATTAGTTAACGGTTATAAATGTGACTCGACACTGTTGAGTATTTAGTTCGGCTCTTAACTCTTTTTGTCACACAGACATCCTAAAACAGTCGCTCTATTGCTGATGCATGTTCTATTGATCTCGGGAACAATGCAAAATGAGAATTCAGAACTGCCAGTCATAGAACCAAAGCAATTAGATGTTTTTACTTTTAGCGCTTGTGGTTACTCTCAGGCTGTTGATAAGCACAGTAAATAGAAAACATTTATTGACATTATTCTATGAATGGAGAAAATAAATCGATGGATCAACACAATTCAATATATCAAATAGGAGCATAAATCGATAAAGAAGCGCCATGTTGAGTTAAGGTAGAAGTTAATAGAAGAACGGAGAGATACACTTGCGGAAATTAAGTTTGTAGAGCTGCATTTTCTATTCAAACGGGATGGATGGATGTATTTTTATAAACTCCATGGTTCAAGCATAATCTCCGGTATCAATGGCATTGAGCAGATGAGAGATAAATCTTCCCCTCGGCCGTCTACACAGATGAATTTTCAACTTAGAATTACAAACCAATACAATTTGTGCTTGGATCCCGTACAGTCAAGATCGGAACCTCGGTGGCCCGCCCGAGGAAGGAGCCCCGCGAGTTGGGGTGGCTGTTGCTGTGGGTGTCACTGGCCATTGTCCACAGGAATGCTTTTGCGGTCTTGTCCGCGGGGCGCAGCCCCTCTACCACCGCGCCCTGGGCCCAGAGCCCAATCATCCTCCCCCTTCTACTTCCCATTCTTCTATGACACTAGAGTTGTTGCCATTCCCTTCCCGTTTTTATTCTTTCTTTTTCTCTTTTTTCTCTATACTTACGGCTTGTTAGTCTGAGCAAATATATATATATATGGCATGTTTTGGGAATTTTAAATTTGGTGGCACCCTTCTCCTCTCTCTAGTTTTGATCATAGCTAATTTACTTGAGAGAGAGGGAGAGTGTGTGTGTGTGTGTGTATGAGAGTGTGTGTGTATATGTGTATGAGAGAGAGAGTGTGTGTGTGTGAGGGGGAGAGAGAGAGAGAAAGAATGCGAGAAAGAAAGAAAGAGAGAGAGAGAGAGAGAGAGCAGAATCCATCTTGAAAGGAAGAAAGGCAAAGTTGCCTTGATTAGATTTGAACTCAGAGCGCAGAGATCCTAAATAAATAACACAAAGCAATCTAGCCGACGCCCGAACAGCTCTGTTAATTCGTCGCCTTCTTCCAGACCTGGGGGGGTTATGAGCGGACATTCGTTTAAAATAAGATTTCATTTGTTGTTTTAATGTTGTGATAACTTTACTTTCCTCTTTCAAATGTTATTCCCCAAATTAAAATCTCGTTCAAAATGAATTTCTTTGTTCTTTACTCTTTTATATCTTCACTGTGTTATGTTTTTCAACGCGTGGTGTTAACTGTTTGAACTTTAGTTTTAATTTCATACAGTATAATGCGTAAATAGTATAATTTGTTGAACTAATTTTCAACTCATCGTAATTATATTACAATTTTCGGAGATATCAATTCGCTTCAATTTTAACACTTATATTGCCATTTGCCTTCTGCTGTTTCGTAATATTTTTTTATCTTCCCCGTTTGTCCTCCAACTCAAACACGCTAAATTTAATGTCACATAATTGTTTTTTTTTCTTTTGTCTCCGCCCCCCCCCCCATACTACTCTATAATTTCTTAACCATTTAATTCTCTTTATACAGTTTGTTCAGGCTTATATGTATTTATATATCTATATATATTGTTTGTTAAGTATCTTATGAACTCTACAATAATTTTCTTTTTACATCCATACCCTCCATAAGCCTTTAACTAATGGCGGAGTCGTACGTGTGCTGTTGTGACATACCATTTAACTCATATATATTAAAGTACGGGATGATTATGGCTGGAACTCCCTTGTTTATAAGCATGCTCGATCAAAGCTAACCTAGAACTAACAAGCAACAAAACTTCATTTTTTTCTTTTTACTCCCTATCCGCCTCTCTCCCTCTATCTATCCAGTGTCTGTATGTTCTAGTCGAACTAAAATTCAACTAACAAAACTCCCAGACTAATTCGTTGAAGTGAAATACCAGAATCAGACTTCAAAAACAAAAGCAAATGATTGTAGGGGGAAAGCTGGTACAATGCAAATTTCAAATACAACATTGGAGACTTGAGTAAAGTAAGAAACATAAACTGATACAACTCGTCGACAACACTACACTTCATTTCTTTTCTTTTAAAAGGAAGTTCATAACTCGAAATATCATGAAATTTAAAGTAAAAGTTTATATTATTGTTTTGATTTTTTTCTTACTTTACTTTAGTTTTCATTCTTGTATTTCAAATTGGCACTATACCGGCTTTCCCAAAGCAACCAATACCATATATCTTGGGCAAATAACATTTACCATAAACCATGTGAGGGAAGTTGGATAGAAGGAAACTGTTTGGAAACTCGCCGGATGAACTGGAGCTGTAATTCAAAAGATCAGTCTTGTCATACACTGTAAATCTCTCCGAGAATTATGTCATGGAAACAAGTCTCTGTAAAAGGCTTAACCACATAAATGTTAATTTCATGAGTAGGCTGTTCTCTTGATCGAACAACTGGAACACTTATCCTCAAAACTGACGGAGGTTCATTGAAGGGAAATGACATAAAGAAAACAAAAATGTGGCAGGTTTCTGAGAAGGATGAATATTTTGTAATTTAATTCACGAGTATTTGAATCTCTCTCTCTCTCTCTCTCTCTCTCTCCCCCCCTCTCTCTCCCTCACTCTTTCTCTCTCCACACACACACACACACACTCTCTCTCTCTCTCTATTACACACACACACACACACACACACACACACACATATATATATATATATATATATATATATATATATATATATATATATATATATATATGTAGAGGTTATATTTAATTTGTTGGGATACAACAAGCAAAATATTTTTATAACTGATTCCAACCAGAATGGTTGCATTTTTTAAGGGTATGTCAATATTTATTTATAAAACTAACCTATATTATATTTTATCTGATGAAAGTGCACCATAGTTTGCTCTGGTGGCCCTTGAAATATGTATAATGAAATAAATATGGTTTTATAAATATAGTTTCCATTTGTTAATATATTGTATATATATATATATAACGAAGGAAATGTGGTAATGAACCAGGTGGACCATAACGCACCAAAGTACTCAATACTTAGGGTAGTAGAGTGGGTAATAGGAACGAGTAAAACCCCGACGGCTGAGCTCAAGCCGTTTCGACGGCTAATTCTGGACTGCTAATTCGACGGCTAATTGAGTCCAGAATTAGCCGTCGAAACGGCTTGAGCTCAGCCGTCGGGGTCTTACTCGTTCCTATATATATATATATATATATATATATATATAAATGAAAAGTATAGAAATTATTGTAGCAAGAAGCCAAAAGTATATATATATATATATATATATATATATATATATATATATACATTTATATATATATATATGTATGTATGCATTGTGTGTGTGTGTATTCATCAATGAATAATCAAGGGGTGTGTAGAGGACGTAGCAAAGATGGCTGTGCCCCTGCATGGCTTTTTCCCCGAGGGCTGGAACAAAAAAAAAAAAAATATATATATATGTTATATCTGTTATATCTGTTATATGGTCTGCACCTCTTTTAGAGAGGAGCAGATCATACATTAATAGGTCTAAAAGTACAACTTTTATACAACTGATAAAAGTTTAAATTATCAATAACATCAACATTACTGATACTTACCAAAAACATGACCGGAATTTTTTATGAAATGCCATAATTCCCATAAGTACCTATTAAAATTTTGGAAATACCAGACCCGGGTTAAGCAGACTGGCATTGACCTATTACACGCTTCCTATTAAGTAATTTATTTTATCATGTATATTCTCCACACTAAGGCGGCGAATTGGCAGAGTTGTTAGAACGTCGGATAGAATGCTTTATGGTATTCGTTCCGGGTCTCTGCTCTCTGAGTTCAAATCCCGCTGAGGTCAACTTTGCCTTTCATCCTTTCGAAGTCGATAGAAAAAGTACCGGTTTAGTACTGGGCCGATTCTTCCTCTCACTTTCTATCTTTCTCTGGAAGAATCTGCTGTACTCAGGCTTGGAGAGGGATGGGCTCCGCCTGGCTTGGAATGCGCAAGAAACGCAGCATGTCAGTCAATATGGCACCCTACAACTCTATCAGGAGTTACGGGACCATACATACATTCTCCAAAATACTTTATTGATATTATTCTGTTAAAGGCAGTGATTGGCGGAGTACTTAGGGCGTCGAACGAATGCTCACCAGAATTTCTTCCGGGTCTTTAGTTCAAATTCCAACGGAGGTTAGCTTTGGCTTTTATTCTTCCTGGGTTGATAAGATAAAATACCAGTAATCTACTGATGTTAGTATAATTGATTTTCCCTCTTCTCTTAAAACTGTTGGCCTCGTACTTAACTTAGAAACCGTCATTATTCTACTATCCCACGATGTATTTGTTTTCAAGACTTGAGTGAAGCTGTCTAGCTCAGCCAAGAGGGTTTAACTGAGCACTGATGATCATGACGCATGACAGGAAACCATCCGTACTTCCTCCAAAATTATATAAGTTGAAATGTATTCATAGAATGTCGCTGATCGTATATTGTTCGATGATTTACAGTCTTTTTAATACTATCCTTCGTAACATCGTTTAAGATTTACAGTCACACATCCACATACACAAATACACTCTCTCACACTCCTATACACACATATCTAACGTCTAAAGTCTGTCTTAAGCCAGAAGGCTCATTTGGCCGGTGCTTATCACGGTTTCATGGCGTGAAGCGACTGAGAGTACAAGACTCCCCCCTGGACAGGACGCCAGTCCATCGCAGGGTTAAACCTCCAGCTATTGCTGGTACTCATTTTCAGCTAAGTATACTGGAGCAACGTGAAATGAAGTGTTTTGCTCAAGAACACAACACGCAGCCCAGGAATCGAACCCACAACATTATGATCGTAAGTCCAACACTCTTACCACTAGGCCACGTGCCCCCACTTCACACACATATATATACATACATGTATATATCTATAATTATGAATATATATTATCCTAGACTTGATTGGTCTTAAGTAGTGGTAGTTGTGGGTGTGTTAAGGAGGAAAAGGCAAGTACTGTGGCTATATTTTAAATTATCAATTATTTAACGCTGGCGCCTTAGTACAATTAAATGTCATCTACTAAACTATTGTATATAAAGAAATATAAAATTAATCATATATATTAATGGTATAATGAATCAAATGATACAGTGATGCAATAATTATACTCATATAACAGTATATTGATTGTAAAGTTATTGATAATTTGATGATGAGGCAAAATAAAATAATTCTATTTTCCTTTTCATCTAACTATCCACAAGTGATAAAACACTTTAATGAAAGTACGTGTGTTTGTATAAATATATGGGATTTCTATGGGCTCAACTAGTATATATATATATATATACTAGCTGTTATATATACTGTTATATATATATATATATATATAGGAAGCGATTTTTCCTATTACCCACTCTACTACCTCAAGTATT
Organism: Eledone cirrhosa; assembly: GCA_964016885.1. Classification (NCBI taxonomy): domain Eukaryota; kingdom Metazoa; phylum Mollusca; class Cephalopoda; order Octopoda; family Eledonidae; genus Eledone; species Eledone cirrhosa. The sequence goes on from CAXHJY010000726.1 coordinate 34,799, forward strand.
GAGTACTTTGGTGCGTTATGGTCCACCTGGTTCCTTACCACATTTCCTTCGTTATATATATATATATATACTGTTATATATATATATATACTGTTATATATATATATATAACATATTAAATTTAATTGAAAAACTCTATTTATGGGAGTATAAGCCAGGCAGATCCAAAAATGTTTTTGTCAATCTCTTTTATATATCGATCTCCCTACCATGGTTTATTTGTGGAAGAAGTAATTATTGGAAAAGTCTAATATTTGTCAGGGGAGTACTTCTTCAATTCAAAGAGACAATATTTATCATGAAATTCCACATACCGTTACCGATCCAGCATACTGTGCAAAACACGTTGTGTAATTGAACTGTTACATGAACAAATATTAGGACTTAATATGGACCGTGATAGGCTGACTGCTGTGAAGGTGTGCAAGCAAACTGACCAACGTAGGGAATGTACAAGAATGTATATGAATTTCTACATATACATACACACACACAGTAGCAATCGAGCGGGACTGTGTAGAAAGCAGGTATTAGCGAATATGAACGTTGCTTTTATATTTCATTACTAGGTATGGCTGTAAGAGAAGTTGCTTAGATTCGGCTTCGATGATATGGTGATGCAACCGTAAACGGCTCAGCTACAAAATGTGAAGTCAATACGTGTGTGGAGGTGGATAGTGCCAGGAAGTGGTGGGAACGGAGTAAATGTTAAGAAACATTCAACACCGACGGCACCACAACCGTGGCACTGAGGAGTACCACGCGAACAAAGACAAGCGCGAAAGACGTGAGCCTTGGAATGTATGTCAGTGGTGTGTGCGAGCATGTGCACATACGCGTGCGTGCATCAGAAAGTATATATATATATATATATATATATCATCAGAAAGTATATATATATATATGCATCAGAAAGTAGTATATATATATATATATATATATATATATATATATATATATATGCACGCACGCGTATGTGCACATGCTCGCACACACCACTGACATACATTCCAAGGCTCACGTCTTTCGCGCTTGTCTTTGTTCGCGTGGTACTCCTCAGTGCCACGGTTGTGGCGCCGTCGGTGTTGAATGTTTCTTAACATTTACTCCGTTCCCACCACTTCCTGGCACTATCCACCTCCACGCACGTATTGACTTCACATTTTGTAGCTTAGCCGTTTACGGTTGCATCACCATATCATCGAAGCCGAATCTAAGCAACTTCTCTTACATATATATATATATATATACAATATATATATACAATATATATATATATATATATATATATATATATATATATATATATATATATATATTGTCGTTTGTGTTATCGTTCATTGTTTTTTTTGTTTTGTTTCTTTTTGTATTTACTACCACCTTCCACATAATGTTTATTTTGGCGTCTCTATTCTATTCCTATAACTACTTTCTTTATTAAAGACGTCAGGTTTAGTTTCAAATATTTGTGCTTCCATATTATTATAGTTGAGGGTGGAGAGAGTTTCTGCCTTTATAAGATGTTTCTAGTGGATAAACAAAGGTATTTCGTAAATGTTTATTAGTGAAAGCGTTATTAATACTATTGTGTAAGGCGTGGGTGGGCAGGATTGTTAGAGTGTCGAACAAAAATACTTTGCGCTACCTAATTACCACTTTCTACGATCGAAAGTACCAGTTAAATTTTGGGGGTCGATTTAATCGACTTCCCCCTTCTTCCAAATTATTGTCCTTGTTTCAATGTTAGAAAGATTATTAACTATATTGTGGTTGTCACAATAGTAATTAATCTATTTCAGTAATACACCTTTAACATGCTAATTATCTATTCTCTAAAGCATTATGGATCAAGAAAAACTTTAATTAAACAATTAAACATGCACTATACTTATACAGAATGTTGCAGTTGTGTAGCTTCTCCAAATAGCAATATACTATTAATCAGACAGGCCTGGAAGCTGCATGATATCAGAATTACTAGCTGTTTCACTGATGGGAGTTGCAGGTTGAACTTCTGATAACTTGAAGTTGAAAGAATTGGTGATTCTAAGACATTGCCTCCCAACTCATTATTCTTGGCTATCTTCTTGATGAAGTTGTTATATATTCTTTTGACCTTTCCCTGTGTAGGTTGTCATGCAGTAAATGATAATTTACTAGCCTTTGTTATGTCATGTTGTTCTAGTCCTTTGATTAATTCATCCGTCAATTCAATTAATTTACCAATAGTGTGTCTTTCAGTTATATCTTCATCTTTACTTCATCATCAGCGTGTTTTTTTTTTATTTTCAGGGTTCAAAATCATATCTATAACTTCAGAGTCAGTTTAATGATACACAACATACATGATTTCGATAACATTCATCCACTGAACCAAACTTCCTTCATTAAGCTTACTTACTAAATAGCACGTTCAGCAGGATTTTGTGATTTCAAGTAACTCACGAATAACATTTATTTTTAATACTTGAAATCCTGTGAAGTCTTCTTCTTCTTCTTCTTGGGAAGGTTGTGGGGGCAGAGTCCTCAAGTACGCTTTCCAGCGGGTGTTGTCAGAAGCTAGCGTCTCCAATTGATCCGGTTAAATCCCTTTGAAAGACCAGCCAAGCTCATGGAACGGGGTCTACCCTTGGGTATCCTGCTGGTTTATTTTGCCCACAAAATCTGTCCTCCGATTCTTTATGCCCGTAATATCGGAGGTGTGATCTTTCAATTCGGAGAAGTAGTGGCTCTACCGGGAGCAACTATCTGTGAAGTCTTTGCTGCGATTTCTATCAGATTAATTTTGAAACTTCAACGAAGGCGCCAACTTACAAAATCTCACCAATTGCTAATTTTACTTTTTCTCAGTCACTAGCAACAAACCAAAGCACATACCCCCTGTAAAAATTTTGCGATAAATATCTCAACAGAATTGTCTGAATTCACCCCATTTAGCATGCACTTAACGAAAAGTGAACGATATCTAACCTTCATTGAGTAGAGTATTCTTTCATCTTAGGATGGGATAATACATATAGTTTTGTGGTCAGTCACTGTGGTATTTAGTTACGACTTTCTACGTTCTGAGTTCAAATCCCGTCAAGGTCATCATTGCAATTCATCCTTCCAGTGTCGATGAAGTAAAGTACTAGTTAAGTATTGTGGTCGGTATAATCGACTTTGCCCTTCCTCCAAATTGCTGGCCTTGGGCCAATGTTAGACAAGTTATCTATAGTGGCATTCACCTAGGAATTCACCTAATTCAATCACACACAATTAAACTACTAATTATGACTTCTGTGGACCGAATATGGAGAACTTTGCAGTTTTCAGGTGTACATGTGTAGTGGGGTAGTCACTAGTAGCTTACAGCTGTGTATTCTGACTACCTTATATTGTTTTATTATTATGGGGATTTTAAGGGCGGTGGATTGGTAGTGTCGGTAGAGCGTCGGATAATATGCTTTGCGGCATAGTATTATGGCTCTTTAAGCTCTGAGTTCAAATCCCGCCGAGGTTAGATTTGCCTTTCATCCATACGAGGTCGATAACATAAAGTACCAGTAATGCACTGGGCTCAATTTAATCACCCCCCTCCCCCCAAAAAAATTGTTGGTCTTGTGCCTAAATCAAAAACCATTATTATGAGGGTTTCTTTAACCTCAATTGGTAAGGTTTCCCTAATGTGTATAACATCTTTATCTGCATTATCTACCGGCTACCAACTTCACGAAGTCAACCACATACTCAACTGCTTCTTTATGGTTTGTAGACCGTTTTTCACATCTCACAATACACACAGAAATTATATAATTTTTCTTAAATCTTTGTAGCGATGCTTCCCTGTAATGACAGACATATTAAACAACAATTCAGGGTGTCCTATTAACGCATTCCTCGACAAGTGTGCTCCGTCACGCCGACGTTTAGGAAACCCTTCATCCGACAATCTATCAATCTTTTGCCAGCTTTCATAGTTTGTTTTTCAATGCCAATGTAGAGAAGACTCGTGGCTTAGGGCGGAGAGAAGAATTTTGATTAAATTGACCCTAGTACTTGACTGGTGCTTTATTTTATCAACTTTGGAGCTGAAAGGTAAAGTTGAACTAGGCGGAATTTGAACTCAGATCTTTATGAGCCGAAATAAATGCCACAAGACATTTCTTCTAACACTCTAACGGTTCCGCCAAACTGAAATTTCACTGACACTATCGTAGTAGCTATTATTACAATAGCGCTCATAACCCGATCAGGCCAAACGTAAAGTCAAAATAGCAACAGCAGCAATAACAACAGCGGCAGTAGTAACAACAACAGCAATATCATTGTCGTCCTCATCATCATCATTAACAACAATAATTTTGCTGGAGTTCTGTCACTAATGTGTAATTCTTAGAATGAAGCTAACCTATTCTGATTGTAACTAATTCTCAAGATGCCATTTTCACAACGTTTTCTCCACTAAACAAACAAGAAAAAATCTTCCACTTGATATTTAATATTTGCTTCAAAACAAACAAGCAGGAGCTAAACGGTGTCGAGAAGTTAGCTTGGTGTTAAAGGTAAGGTACTGTGATTATAGTAGAGGTAGTAGTGGTGGAGGTTAGTGATATTAGTGGTGGTGATTAGTGATATTAGTGGTGGTGGTGGTGGTGGTGTAATGATACTGGTGATAGTGCTGGTTGTGGTCGTTGTTATCGTGGATGTAGTGTTAGTAGTGGAGGTTGTGGTGATGTTGCAGGTGATGGGGCGGTTGTTGATATTAGTAGTGGAGGTGGTAGTGATGGAGGTGGTGGTGTTAGAAGTAATGGTTGATGTGTTGTGATGATGGTGCTGCGGCGTTGGTTTTGGTTGGATGATGTTGATGGTAGGGTTTGTTACTGCCTTCCGCATACCGTACTCAGTACTCAGTTCTGTTTTAATAGCATCACTCTGACATGAAAATGGAATCCTCTCTTGTAAGTGTCGTCGTTCTAATAAACAGTGGCAGACTGGCCACGTTGCCCAATGTGGCCCACGGTAGCATTGCAAGAGCCCACAGTAGCATTGCAGGGCCGACTGTAGTATTTTAGGAGCCAATGCTTTGTTTTTAAAAAATACTTGAAATATAAGAGAAAGAATAAAATTTTAAAAATAAATAAATAAAACAATTAAGCAAAGCATTTGGTCAACCAATTGCCCAGGGAATTAATAGCAACAAAATATATGATAGTGCAAATAGCTGAAATCAGTGGTTGTACATTTTACTAAATATAAAGCATTAATGCATGCATATATAGATACACACACACAAGTATATATATATATATACATATATACTTACACACGAACTACTGAGGAAATAATATTTGGTATATATGGGTTAAAGACATCTGTCAAAACAATTAGTGGTGAAGGTGGTATGTATACACACACACACACACACACATGTATATATGTATATATATATATATTGAGTGTGTGTTAAAGACCAAAGGTCATTATTGAAAGTCTCTGGGTTTCGCAAAGTATATATTTTTTATTGGAGAAGGTAAGATATTTTTCCACTTATGTATCTTTTGAAAATGTTATTTTTCATTACAAAAATTAAATGATAGCATTCTATATGTAGGTGGGACCCCTTCATCTGGCAACCAATATTTTTCGACCTAGTCCGCCACTGTGTATATATATATATATATATATATAATACCAATCATTGTAAGTTTGAATCTAACTGACATGCAAAAACATATATATAGGAATAAGGTAAGCCCAAATCATAGTAGATTCAAATATCACAGAGAGAAAGAGAGAGAGAGAGAGAGAGGGGGGGGAGCGAGAAAGAGAGAAAGAGAGAGAAATGAAACATGGATTACAGCTTAAAATATAGTCTAGATAGATGTGAAACAAAACGAGGATGTAGTTTATGGAACACCCAAATGATTTAGAAGTCGGCCTTAAGTAGGAGCAATAACATTAAGAAAGACATGAACGACACCACAACACGATGTTTTGAAAATTTTGAAAGTAGGTTTATAAGTATGAATTTTCATAAGATTTTCGTAGTTTCTCTGTGGCCTAGCGGTAGGTATTGGAGACGATGGAGATTCTGGCCTTAGGTACAATCCTGGTCAAGTTTTTATTTTACAACCCATAGAAAAGAACTGAAAAGGTTAACTGGGAACTATACTCCTGACCAGAATCGAACTTCAGACTAGGATCACCACCGTCTATAATTCCTCCAGCTAGGCCACCGAGACAGCTTCAAAAGTATAATGAAAATTGATAATTATAAGCCTACTTTCAAAATCAAAGTTAAACATATGTGGTGTCGTTCATAGCTTTCCTAGAGTTATTAGTAATATTTAGGGTCGACTTTTGGTCATTATTGAAAGTCTCTGGATTTCGTAAAATACATATTTTTGATTGGAGAAGGTAAGATATTTTTCCGCAAAATTTTTATTGCGCTGTTCTGTTTCCATTTATGTATTTTTCGAAAATGTTATTTATTCATTATAAAAATTAAATGATAGCATTCTATATGTAGGTGCGCCCCCTTCATCTGCTGGCAACCAATATTTTTAGACCCAGTCCACCACTGTTAATAAATGTAGCATTATTAGATCTAGTACATATTCTTAACTCACACAAGTCATCATCATACCCATAGGGTAAAGAGGGTCTTTTAGGTGAGTCAGTAATGTCAATTTCCTCAGTACTGGTGCCATGATGAAACTGAGCCAGTATAATCTGTAAAGTGGTTGGCGCCTAGAAGCAGTAACAACACTGTTGTTGTTCTTCTTATTGTTGTTGAACCCAAGTTATAACCATTCCGTTCTTTTATCGAGCATTTTAGGATTAAATTATCGACGTGTTCTTTCTCTTTTTTTATGGTAAGGTGTAATTTTAGCAAAGGTTGGCAGCTATTTCTAGCAGGTTGAATGTTTCACTAGAATTTTATACTTCAATGTTTATCAAACTAACCTGTCTATTGTATAACGCTCTTGTCCTTACTTTTGTTTTTATGTAACTTTGTCTGCCCAGCCTCAATTGTATTGTATCTCCTGTGTTTATAATGTTTACTGTATTTCTATGTGCACGCCCTTGTGACTAATAAAGAAACTAATATTATTATTAGGAACGCGGTGGATTGGCAGTATCGGTAGAGGGTCGGACGCCATGCTTTCCAGCATAGTTACGTCCCTTTACGATCTGAGTTCAAATCCCGCCGAGGTTGACTTTGCCTTTCATCCTTACGGGGTCGATAAAATAAAGTACCAGTAATGCACTGGGTAATTGCTGGCCTTGTGCCTAAAGTAGAAACAATTATTAGGAACGCCTTCGCACTCAACGTGCTATCTGTGAGAATGGCCCTGGACCATTTCCTTAATGCAAAACATAAAGTTTGCATTGTCAGAATTAAGGCACCTAACCTGAAACATGAGGGAACGAAAGTTGTTCGATGGGTCAGAGTGGCAGAGGCGCAGAGTGGTAAGAAAACCACAATAATATTTCTGTTTACCAAATTTCACTCTGAATGCATAGATAAACTTGAGGCTTAGGCAGAATACACTTGCCAGACTGTCTGAAAAGTTATCAATTAGTTATTAATTATGTTGTAAAGTTAGGGTGATTATAGGTTTGGAGGTATAAGGGAATAAAAATTATATAGATTTTTGGAATACTACTTAATATATAAAAGACATGCCACTGTTTCAAGTTATGATTGCTGTTGTATGAATTCCAACGAATTTGTATCAAATACGAAGATCCACAGACAACAAGTGGATAAGTGGAATGTATGCTATTAAGTAGAATCCGTGGATACCATACTGGTGTAGCATTTCCAAGAGAATATTATGATCAAAAGAAACTATAAGCACGAGTGAGAGATTTGTTAAGCTGATCAACTTATAAAGGAGAGCTGAGATTTGTTAGATACACAGAATATTGAATGCTAAATGAAATAGAAATTTTTGCTAGTAGCATGGAAGCAAATATAATGGTGATATTTAATTACAGATAAGAGACATGTTTTACGGAAAAATTAACACGAGCAATACCAATTCACTTTGTTAAAGTATACGGAATAAGGATTTATAATCAAAATTATATTTTCCACTATGATAAATACTGTCCACAATTGTCAGAGTGAAACAAATTTTTTTTACAATTTTCTCTTCTGCCATGCGTTACAAGACAGAAAGACGAAACTTGCCAACATGGGGAGAATTACCAAAGCAGATAATATGGTAATATTGGACTGTTTTAAATAATTTACAGCCTTGAGGCATAAACTAATATACAGATGAAGCATGAAAATATTATAACTATTCAAAGCATTTCGCTATGCTTCTACACTAAAATATATTACACTACATTGTATCGCAGTAGCAATGGCACACAAGATTTTCAGTGAAATAAAAAAAATGAAAAAAAAAAAAGATATTTCATCAATCACTCGTTCATTAAAGTCTCAGATAATTATTAGAGAGGAGATTTCCTGTATCTTAATTTGCAAATATGGCTCTTTTCCTTCTTTGGCATCTAATGTGTGAGTCTTAGCCTTCTTTGGCTTTGAACAGCTACACATACATTTGTAAATGTTGAGTTCCACGAAATACGGTTGCCTCTGGATGCTATATCAATGTTCAGACATTAATGGATGTTTCCAAGAGACTTACATTTACTCAAAACGTGTTTGATGTACCTGCTTATGAGCCTTTTCTGACTCCATATATAACTGTTTTTCCGTATACCTCCTCAAATATTTTACGAAGACTAAAATGTAAATCTTCTGTGGCTGAAGGTGCTCTGCATACTAACTCTGCTTAGGACTACGTTGTTGCCAAACTGTATTGTATCAAGACAGTGTTCACAACATCCTCATCATCCACCATCATCCTCAGCATCCTCATAATCAGCATCATCCACATCATAAATATCATACTTTGTTCTTATAGCATTAAACCAACCGCCACCATAACCACCACAATAGCCGAAGCATCTTTCTCACTCTCTCAATTCAATCAAGCGGTTTACAACTACAAGAACTTTTGAAAGACAAAATATCTAAAGCATCATAAGAAAATACGATCCTTATTTCCAAACTCTAGTTTCTTTATATTTTTCAAATGTTTGATAAAGGTAGATGGGCACCAACCGTTAGGCTTAAATGTCAGAGTTACCATATTGTTAATTCTCAATTGAACCCCTCAAGCAGCAAATATTTCCTGGATTTCACAAATTTATTTCATTACATGTTGACAGTGAAGCTATCAAACGTGGATTTGACGTGCTATGTGTGCTTGTTTATAGAATTACAAGATTAGATGTAGGAGTGAATATTCGCTGATTTAAATTTAAAAAAAAAAAAAAAATACAATAAATGAAGATTTACATCTCAGCTATAACGACTGAGATAAAATTTCAACAATCTCAGCTAAAAATAAAAGGAAAAAATTAACGGAAAAATATTGATTTTTTTTCAACATTTTCTTTCAACTTTCAAAACTTGCAATGGGGAATGTGTTTTCATGCCAGATTTTGGTAATATTTTTGGAGTAAGAGACAGGCAGCTCAATTCTGTATATCTAAACCTCGTGGACAAAAGAACATTTTGACTAGAATAATGATAAACTTAACACAGAGCTTTTAATAAACCTTGTGAAAATCCAGGAAATATAATCCCCAAGATAACATCAAAAGGCTTAATGTATAATAAATAAATGATGTTCCCTGGAATATAGCAGATGTAAAGACTTAAGACTTAGTAATGTGATAAACAACGATTTCTCACATCGCTATAAGGTGACAAGTCTAACTATAACTAACTTGATCGTTAGTGAGTCAGAAGAACAAATAGGACAGCTAATTAGCTCGGTTTTCTTGACATTAAGGACGGTGGATTGGCAGTATCGGTGGAGAGACGGACGGCATGCTTTCCAGCATAGAGTTACGCCTCTTTAAGGTTTGAGTTCAAATCTCGCCGTGGTTAACTTTGCCTTTCATCCTTACGGGGTCGATAAAATAAAGTACCAGAAATGCACTGGGATAATTGCTGGCCTTGTGCCAAAAGTAGAAACAATTAATGATATTAATGTTATCGTTCTTTGCATATTCTAGCATTGGTCTTATTTTCGGGCTGACCATCACGTGTAAATATACAAATGGAACACAAGCCAACAAATACCGACCGAATGCTGAAACGATTCATATTAATGCCAAGATAAGTTACTGATCAATAAACCCATAACTGAAAACTATATGAAGAGAAATAGGGTTCTGTCAAGTTACTGCTAGATTGATTACAAGAAAACATCTGACAGTGTTCCTAACTTATGAAAATAATAACCTCGAGGAAATTAACATCAATAAGAAGTAGCTACACCAAACATGTCTTGAATAAATGTATGATAATCACACAGACCCAAACAAACGAGGGAATTACAAATATGAAACCGATTACGATAAGAAGAGGAATATTCTGGAAAAGACGCCATTTATTCACAAGTAACACATTTACGCATGCTAAGATAGATTGGATACGGATACAGGGACTGATAATCAAATATTGCACGTATATGGATAGCCTAAATTTGTATGATGTAGATTACAAACTGGAATCATTTTGTGTGGATTCCAAATACACATATTTAGTGGAAAAGCTTACATGAAATTCAATTAGGAAAATGAACCAAAGAATATAAATACAAAATAAAACAGAAAAATCGTATCGAATTTTAAAAGAACTATGATAAAATATAGAGATAAGAGAATTAGATTAAGAACAGACTTACAAATATTTAAGAATTAATGAAATGGACTGTATTGCACATGAGAACTAAAGCAAATATTAAACAGAAATACCATAGTAGCATTAGATTAATACTGGTTTCTAATTTAGGCAGACAGAAAAGTAGATTATATTATTCTCAGTATTTTGTTTTATCAACCTCGGAAGGATAAAAGGCAAAGCTGACTTCGGCGGGATTTTAACTCAGAATGTAAAGGACCGTAACTTTTTGCCAGCATTAGATAAATAATTGTTTCCACTTTTGGCACAAGGCCAGCAATTATCCCAGTACATTACTGGTACTTTATTTTATCAACCCGTAAGGATGAAAGGCAAAGTTAACCTCGGCGGGATTTGAACTCAGACCTTCAAAGGTAGTATGTAACAATAGTTTAGTTGTTACAGTTATAATTGCTTCGACTGGGTGGTAAGAGAATTAGCAAAACTACATAGATAGGAAAACGAGCAAACTATAGAATGCGTCAAGATTGCACTACGGAAAATATGGCACAAAAAACTAGAACTATTTTAAAATTTCTGCTACAGAACTACATCAAAATATAAAATGTAGAACACCAAAAATTTCATAGAAATAATTACAAAATATGAGCAAAACAAAACTGTTTTCTATCTTCAAAGAATTGACGAAAATTATCTAAGGACGCCATCCATACGAAAAATAACTGTCAATTTATAGCCACCATACCAATTGGCAAACATCTAATTAATTAATTATTTCTACTTTTGGCACAATGCCAGCAATTATCTAAGTGTACTACTGGTACTTTATTTTATGACCCCGTAAGGATGGTCGGCAAAGTTAACCTCGGCGGGATTTGAACTCAGACCATAAAGGGCCGTAACTCTTTGCTTCAAAGCATGGCGTCCGACCCTCTACCGATACTGCTAATCCACCGCCCTTTATGATCAGATTCTAACTCAGCACATCATGCGTTACAGGATATTAGAATTATCAATGAAAAGCAACATCCACAAATTCACTTGACAACAGAGTACGTTTAATACTGATGACATCATCATAATTTAATTGATGGAGTTGACTTTCTTTTTTGAATTAGCCCCGAGGAAACACCATATGACACCGTCTAACCCTATTTATTCTTCCTACGTAAATTGATTACCGTTTATTCCAAATCAAAACGTCAATAGATTTCTAAAGAAATGTGTTTACTTCCAAGTTCGTCAAAGTAACCTATTAAAGAATATTTTATTTAGTATTTTTATTTTTTATAAATTTGATTAATCCCTTTGTACGTCTTTACTAACAGTGATCGCTGTAGCAGGTGAGAAGAAAATTAGCTTCTTCCTTGTAACTAAGTAACACAACCACAACAGTTATGACGTCATGCGTCTGTCAGAGAGACCTTGAAACATTGTATGACATTTTTTAACGCCTCAACAAAACTGCTTGCCTCAGCTCATTGATCTCTCTCACACATCTTCTCCCCTTCTCACACATTTTACCTGATACTATTGCTTTTGTTCCCTGGTAGGTTTCAGGGATATAATAAATATGTACGATTTGTAATCTCAACAGACTATATATATATATATATATATATAGTAATAATAATAAATTTGAAGACTAAAATCCAAAGAGGGCTCGATAAGGATAAATATATATCAAATATATAAGAACCGTAGAGCAAATATTTATTAAAATAACAGATTAAAGTTTAAGCAAAGAATCGCTGCTTTAATCTGTTATTTTAATAAATATATATATATATATATATATTGGTAAACGGAATAGAAAATGCTGACAAATTGTTCACAGTTGAAAAATGGTTTAATTAGGAAATGTGTGAGAAGGGGAGAAGATGTGTGAGAGAGATCAATGAGCTGAGGCAATTTCCTAATTAAACCATTTTTCAACTGTGAACAATTTGTCAGCATTTTCTATTCCGTTTACCAATATATAATAACTTGTGTGTTACACCTCTATTCTTTTAACTATATATATATATATATATATATATATATATATATATATATATATATATATATATATATATATATATATATATATGTGTGTGTGTGTGTATTATCATTACTATTATTATTATTATTATTATCATATATATATATAATAAAGGAACGATCGACTTTCGTCAAATCGGACCGAGGAAACAATGTTTCCGTTGGTCTTTCTAATTGCTAATACTATCTATCGGTCGCAACGCCAGGTAGAAGGAGCAACGTGAAATAAAGTGTCTTGCTCAAGGCCATAACGCATCGCCTGGTCCAGGAATCGAACTCACAACCTTACGATTGCGAATCCAATTCTCTAACCACTCAGCCACACGCCGTATACACACGCATATGCGCGGTGTGTGTGTTTTTTTTACTGGTGTCAATCATTAGACTGTGGTTATGCTGGGGCATTTTATCGAGCATATGGACCACATAACTAATTTTTTCAAGTCTGATACTTATTTATTGATTTCTTTTGTCAAACCGCAACTTTATGCTAAACGTAAACAAGGACACAGTAACACATATATCTATATCTATTTATCTATCTATTTATATATTTATTTATATATTTATTTATATATTTATTTATTTATCTCTCTATATATATATTCTCAAAAATGGCTAATTGAATACGCTATGTGCGCCCCTCCCCACTTTTTTTCTTATTTGTTCACCCGTTCCTTTCTCCTCTCATTCTTTATCTTTCTATTTTATCTTTTATTTTCCAACTCTTTCTTCTGATGAAGGACTAGTGTCCGAAACGTTAAGCTTCTTTTCCAGTTATTTCAAGCGCGTTAAACTAATATATTTCTTCCATGTACTGTGTCGTTTGCTTTGTTATCTCTGTTTACTCTTTACGTAGCCATGTGTGTGCATGTGAATGCGTGTGTATGTGTGTGTATGTATATATGTGTGCGTATGTGTGTATGTATGTGTATTCTATATCTGGTCATTATTATGTATCTGGTAGTCATTTGTTTAAAATCCTTTGTTACCCTCATCAGCGGAGGTACAAAGTGAATTGTAAATGTATTTCACTGTTTTTAGATACTGTCGCATAGACACCTGTGTTATAACAGAAACGACCAAAATATTTAATAATTTGCAGTGCAAGTAACACCGTAAGAATAATCAAGCTCTCAGAATCAATTAAAATATGAAAATCAACTTTCGGAAATAAACTGTTACAGTATACAAGGAATATCATAAATGCATTATTCTGTTTATATTCATCATGACACAGACGCCTGTACTGAAAAAACATTACATAAAAGTCTAAATGATCTATATACATCTGTTGATTTTCATATTCTGATTTTGTTGTGTGTTAATCTCGTAAGACTTTGATACCTTATCTTTTCATATATCTTTGACACCTTATATTTTCAACACTGATTTTCTATACTTATTCCATTTAGCAGTTTAATGCCTGCACTTTCTAAACATTTTAAGTATACTTTTTCTCTATTTGGAGATAACCGTGGAACATAACTCACACCTAACAAAATTTATATCTAACACGTTATACTCCTGACAACTTCTTTAGTCTATAATAAAATCTTGGAGATCCCTCTATATATCACAGCTCGTCTGATGATTAATTAAAATATGTTGAGCGTGAAACTTTGAATTCCAATGTATAATCACTAACGGACTCCATCATATTATACATATTTCTTTCTACTATAATCCGTATATTAAGTTAGTTCGTGTAAAAAGCTATAAAATCTCAGGTGACTGATATCTAATGGTGTTTGAAGCTTTCTTGTATTAACATCATTTAGATCTTTTAGGGTTACGCTGAAAAAAATTCGGTGAGATTCACTCGTTCCACATATAGGCGTATAAGATCTAAACAAGTATAAACACTTATGATAAAAAATATGGAGAACAACTTTTGATAGGATGATCTGCTACAAAATTGTATATTGGAAATTCCTAAGAAAATATTCATGAAGAATTTCTTTTAGGAATCCACACTGAACTTATGAATATAGAAAACTAGTGTTTGATAAATAGAAAGTTGCTCAAGAAAATTGTGATAAAATCCTATGATGTCGGGTTTAGGTCCACTGCATTTATAGCCTTGACTTAATCACATGCTTTGTGTATAAAATTTGGTAGCAACAATCTAGAGGCCTGTCGTTCACACACACACACACACACACACACACACACACACACACACACACACACACACACACACACATGGCTAAGTACATATGTATATATGCCTATATATATATATACATCATACGATGAAATATTGGTGTTGGTAGCAAACCAAGCACTCTATGCACAGGCAGAGTGTATATAATAGAAAAAACGAGGAAGCTTCGTTTACATATGAAAAATATTTATTGTGTATCGACCTGTTACGCGCGTTTGGCAGAAGATTGGCTCAAGGTGACCCGTAGGCATTATGGACCCGACTCCAGTATCGATCTGCTCCTCAGACTGGTGAGGCGACAAAACATATATTTTTGTTGTGTTATGTGGACCGAGGATGTATGTATATATATATAGGCATCTCCCTATTTTTTTGTGTATGGGCGTAGGTGTATATTTTGGTGTAATTGGTGGGGCGGCAATGCGGGTGTATTCACCGGTATTCATGTTCGTATTTAAGGATTCGTGTATGTGTGCGTGCACGCATTTGGGCGCGTTTTGGAATGTGTATTGGTTAGTCAAGGACTTGTTTTGGTGTAAACAGGAAGCAGGGATTTGTGTAGTGTGCTAGGTAAATACGCACATGAATACCGGTCAATACACACCCTCATTGCCGCCTCACCAATTACACCAAAATATACACATACGCCCATACACAAAAGAAGGCCAATGCGATGGACTGGCGCTTTGTCCAGAGGGAGTCTTGTACTCTCAGTCGTTTCATGCCACAAAAACCAAGATAAGCACCGGCCTAATGAGCCTCCGAGCTCGAGACAGAATTTAGACCTTTTTAGGTTGAGAATTACACAAGCACCGATAACTTAATTCTGAAGCGAATCTGTAGCAAATCATTCAAAGGATTTCCACACAATTTCTTCCTATAGATTTACTGTCTTGGGTTGCACGAAGCTATCTTAGAATTAGTTGCTCAAGACGCCATGCAGTAGAATCGAACCTAAAACCTAATAATTGTAAAGCGAACTTCTTAACCCTCAACAATAGCTGCGCCCATAGTAATAAGTATTGCATTGCCAGAAACATTTGTAGCAGTAGAGATATCAGATGCAGAACTTCACATAACAAAATATATCTCCTTCGATTGCGAGAGGATAGAAAAAATGGCATGGAGAAGCTGAAACATATATCCATAAAGATGTAATAGCATCAGTGTCGGTGTTACACTCAAACTCTCATTGAGACACATTCATGATACATATAAAGCGACTTAACACAGTTATATGTTCAACCTCTCCCTACACCCACTAGATACATCAAGCACACATTTTAAAGAAAACATCGGCAAGATAAGAAGTATGAACCAAGCAGCACCAGAATACCAATATATAGGATGATTTCAGGCATTAGAACCTCAAATACCAGTTGTTCGTAAGAAAAATAATGTCTCTGTTTGACTTTACCGGCATGCAGTTAATAAAACAATAGTTTGTAATCAAAACTGAGGCAGAAATGCATTTGATTTCTGCTTCACAAGCAATGCAGAAATCGTCTACAATTTAAAGGGATTCCAACAATATTCTCTAAATATATCATTATAGAAATGATATTAATTGGTCCAAGACAACACGCAGCTCAGCATCCCACCCACCAAATATATAACAACCCATATTGAAATACGTACATATATACATATATACATATATACATATGTACTTAGCCATATGTGTGTGTGTGTGTGAGTGAAAGCAACTGGTGCGTGTGTTTCTTATTGGCAACATGACCCTCCCAAAGCATAACAACATATATATATATATATATATATATACATATGTGTGTGCGCGTGTGTGTGTGTGTGTGTGTGTGTGTGTGTGTGTGTGTGTGTGTGTGTGTGTGTGTGTGTGTGTGTGTGTATATATATATATATATATATATATATATATATATATAGTAATAATAATAAAGGTGAAGACTAAAATCCAAAGAGGGCTCGATAAGGATAAATATATATCAAATATATAAGAATCCTAGAGCAAATATTTATTAAAATAACAGATTGAAGTTTAAGCAAAGAATCGCTGCTTTCACCCTTAATGGGATCTTCTGAAATTTTCAGAATATATATCCCAAGAGTGAAAGCAGCGATTCTCTTCTTAAACTTTAATCTGTTATTTTAATATATATATATATATATATATATATATATATATATATATATATGGGATATATATATATATGGGATAACAAATTATCGTTATAGGTAATCCAGTTAGAGGTTGTGAGTACTCCGTATTGTGGATAGTTTTAATGTACAGCGTTGTTTGACTCAACAAGAGGTTTCCTTATTTAGGTGGCGAGTTCTCGGGAATTCCTATGCAGGTTAATCTTGGAGTAATAATAGTGAAAGAGTGAAGAATAACATGGTCAACAGTACAAAAAGGGTTTTATTTACAATATTAACAACTGTTTCATTGATTAGGGTGTCTAAAAATTGCTAATCACTTGAAGTTGTGTCACTCAATTTTAAATACATGTACGCCTAATCAAATCATCGGAATAACTGATTAAAATTATACACGGCGCTTGTAATATACTAGGAAAATTCAAATCACATAAGTAATAAAGAAAGACAAAGAAAAAAGAAAAAAGAAAAAAGAAAAAGGAAAAAGGAAAAAAGAAAAAAGAAAAAAGAAAAAAGAAAAAAGAAAAAAGAAAAAAGAAAAAAATAATAAATAAATAATAATAAATAAGTTAGAATGAAGATGATGAAAAATAAGTAAAAAAATATGTGTGAAAAAAAGTGAATATAATATGATTGTTGAAAATAGTTGCAGTGGTGGTAGTGGGGTGGTTAAAGTTATAGTGGTTGTAAGTATAAAGATGTGATGGTATAAATATGAAAATATTAAATATATACACATATGTATTGGTTAAATTACAGAGGGTTATATTATGAAGAAATAATACAGTGTTACATAAAGGATAAATTAATAAATTGGAAGTTATGTGAGAGGTGAAGAGAACATGATAGGATATAATGGAAGCGGTGAAATAGTTTTAGGGAAAGAGAGTGAAAGAAAGAAAGGTTAGGAGGTTATAATGTTGATTTAGTGATTAATTGATCTATTGACAGTTAATAATGGTTTCTTATATAGGCACAAGGTCAGTAATTTGGAGGAGGGGAAAGTCGATTAAATCGACTCCAGTTCGTGACTGGTACTTTATTTTATCGACCCCATAAGGATGAAAGGCAAAGTTAACCTCGGCGGGATTTGAGCTCAGATCATAAAGAGCCGTAACTCTATGCTGCAAAGCATGGCGTCCGACCTTCTACCAATACTGCCAATCCACCGCCCTCTATTGACAGTTAATAATAATTGTTTCTACTTTTGGCACAACGCCAGCAATTACCCACTGCATTACTGGTACTTTATTTTATCGACCCCGTAAGGATGAAAGGCAAAGTTAACCTCGGCGGGATTTGAAATCAGAATGGTAAGGGCCGTAACTCTATACGTCAAAGCATGGCGTCCGACCCGCTACCTATACTGCCAATCGACCGCTAATAATAATGGGTTATTATAATAGACTCTAAGTGGTTCAATTTTAATTATGGGATTGTTGGATCGAATCATGTTGGTTTGAAATTTGCGAATTTAGTAGCTGCTTTATGCCTACAGAAAATTGACCGTTCTATTTTGCTGTTAAACAGCATTTTGTCATACTTTAAAATATAGAGCAACTCCATATTGCAAAGTCCACAGTGGGACATTCCATTTTTGTAGGCCTTTGCCCCCGATAATTTCGACCAGCTAATCCCGTATTCTTGGTTTGTATCCTTAAGCTGGTAGATTTTATTGGCGAGCGTTGTTGTGTTCTCTCTCTCTTTTTCTTTTTTTCTGTTTTTCTTTTTCTTTCTTTATTACTGATGTTGTGATTTGAATTTTCCTAGTATACAAACGCTGTGTATAATTTTAATCAGTTATTCCGATGATTTGATTAGGCATACATGTATTTAAAATTGAGTGATACAACTTCAAGTGATTAGCAATTTTTAGACATCCTAATCAACGAAACAATTGTTAATACTGTAAATAAAACCCTTTTTGTACTGTTGACCATGTTATTCTTCACTCTTTCACTATATATATATATATATATATATATATATATATACGTGTTTATCTATTCTCCCCCATTTATTATAATGGCTTACATTTTTTAACACGATATCTTCTTTCTTCTTCTTGGTTTTTTTCCTTCCTTTCTTTCTTCTTCTTTTTCTTTGTTTCTTTCATAACTTGTGCTATGAAGCACTACTTCTTTTCTCTGACGTCACACAAAATTGTATGTGTTTTGTAACTTAACTGCTATAAACTAATGTTCCGCCTCAAGTCTCTTCCTCCTTTGGACAGCGTTTGGCTTATGTCAGACGCTGTGACTCCAGATATCACCAGCAGTACCGTTGGTAGGGGTTGAAACTGCCCAAGTCCATCTCAATGGCCGATGACCATGAAGTTCCGTGTCCGTTTGTATGTTTATTTAAATAAAATAATTTTGTTTTGAAATGGTCATATCAACCTCTGTTTACAAATTATCTGCTATTTCAAACTATATTTTTGTAAGCAATAATCAGTACACATATCCCCTGATTGTTTCCACCTGAAGATTACTACACATTTCTCTCTGTAATACGGAATGAGTAATGACCATTACTCAAGTCCAGAAAGAGGTTATCAGTAAACACTGATTCAATAAGCATTCCACTCTACACTATATATATCGTGTACTCAAATTCTGTAAGGGTTTACACACAGACAGACAGACAGACACACACACACACATATATATATATAGGTATAAACACTATGTGTGTATGTGTATGTGAAAGCTCTTGGCTTTGTGGTGAGAAGGTGCGGCTCATGGCTTCTGTACGAGCAGTGTCGTTGAGCAAGACATTTTATTTCCCATTGCACCGCTCCACTCAGCTAGCAAAGGATAGTTGTACATATAGGTCAAAGGCTTAGTCTTGGCACATTTTGTGTCACGTTCAACCCTACTGAGAATCAGTTAAACTAAACGTGTCTGTGAAATGTTCAGCCATTTGAACATTTCTTTCACGAGTAAGCTGTTTCGTTGATAAAACAACTGCTACGGTCGTCGTTGGAACAGACGGATATCCAGCATTATCATACATATAAAAATATATGGAGATCTATACGCACATATTCAAAAATTTGATATTACAGTTGTAAGATTTCTGTGATCATTTTCTTTCTGTTTTTGTGCGTGATACAAAATACAGTTTGATGAATAGTAGGGATTTTACAACTCCGTGTTTGTATAACAAAATCAATTCATTAAATGATATTTTGATACTCTCTATGAACGAAATGTTCTTATCATGCAACCATCGCCTGTTGGCTGATATCAATTGGGAATTACTCTCTTTCCCTCTCTCTCGTCTCTCTCCCTCTCTCGTCCATTCTCTCCGTCTCTCGTCCATTCCCCCCCCCCTCTCTCTCTGTCGCGCTCTCTCTCTCCCTTTCTTTCTTTCTCTTTCTCTTCTTGAAACGCAGATTTAGTTGATGGAGAAACAACACGATATTTACACACGGTTTAAATAAACACATATATATATATATATATATATATATATGAGCGTATGTTATATCTATCTGTATCTATTCTCCTCTCCCCCCCTCTCTCTCTCTGTATATATATATATATATATATGCCTATATATGTATCTGTGTGTGGGCGAGTTTGTGTATAAGATGCCATTACTTAAATTACTAGGAGGAACATTATTCAACTCAGTACTCGATATTTAAAGGATTGTAGAGAGTAGACATTATTTATTACATGAAAACTGGACGTTCAAGCTTAAATCGTTTTTATGGTTGAATAGCAATTAAATTCAGTTGACCAGATTTAATATGTTTCTACCACCATCTCTTTAGGGAAAAGGGATATTTATGAATTGATACACACACACACACACACACATATATATATATATATATATAAAGATAGAAAGTGAGAAAGAATGAAAGAAAGGACACAAAAGGGAGATGAGTTAGGCCAGCAAGTGTCTTGGAGATATAAAAGCAATCAAAAATACATTTAAGATATGTTGATGCGAAAAAATGTCTGTTCTGTTGAATATAAATGGTCCCTAAACAGAAAACATTATTTTAATCGGTAGAGGGTCGGACGCCATGCTTTCCAGCATAGTTACGTCCCTTTATGGTCTGAGTTCAAATCCCGCCGAGGTTAACTTTGCCTTTCATCCTTACGGCGTCGATAAAATAAAGTACCAGTAATGCACTGGGTAATTGCTGGCCTTGTAGTAACAATTATTTTATTGAGGGCGGTGGATTAGCAGTATCGGTGGAGGGTCGGACGCCATGCTTTGCAGCATAGAGTTACGGCTCTTTATGATCTGAGCTCAAATCCCACCGAGGTTAACTTTGCCTTTCATCCTTATGGGGTCGATAAAATAAAGTACCAGTCACGCACTGGGGTCGATTTAATCGACTTTCCCCTCCCCCAAATATGCCTTGTGCCTATATAAGAAACCATTATTTTATATATTTCCACTAAAAAAGAGAGAGAGAGAGAGAGAGATTTTCTAACATAGAACCAAGACACTTTCATTGGAACATAGACTAAGTAAATACATATGTATGTATATGTGTGTGTGTGTATGTGTCTGTGTGTATATGGCTGTTATTGCATGTGTGGATCTATGTTTTGAGTATATGTGTACACGTGCATCTGTGTCTGTGTCTATACATGTGTACATGGAGTTATTAAATGTCGAATTTCTTAAATGTTTTATATATTTTTAGTTCCATTAATCGACTGTACTTGCAACTTCCTAACTAGCCGTGCTCTTTCTGGTTCTGTGAAGCCCAGCTCCTTAAAATTTGTATTGAAGCGGTTAGTAATATATACTAGAGCTCAACTGATCATAAGTACAAATCTGAAGGTATAGTCATAGTGAAGTATGTATGTATGTATGTATGTATGTATGTATGTATGTATGTATGTATGTATGTATGTATGTATGTATGTATGTATGTATGTATGTATGTATGTATGTCAGGTCACCAGTTGGTGGTACTGGTAACATGTATCCCAGTACAACCTGTCTCATGGTCGGGTCGTTGGCGACTAAACTAACAACCCAACCAAGGTTCTTGGTGAGGAGGGTGACTTTGGACATCCTGCAGGACAAAAAAAAACCTGTCAAAGACCAAAGGAGCTCTTAAGAGTCAATGGCCATCCAAAATCACCAGGAGAGATGACCCCTTAGCTTTTGTCAAGGAAGAATTCTAGGAGAAGGAAAACTCTGATATAACACCTGCAACCCTGATGGTATCCAATGATGTTGACTTGTTCTTCTTTTTGGTAAATATCATCTTGGTTAAGAGAGCGGGATTGGCTTTGTGCAGTACCTTTGCTCACTATAAAAGCTTCACGGCACAGGCATTGCTTTATATCTGGAGATCTCTCTACACTTGTCGTCATATGGTAACATGAGCCCAGCACTATGTGTCAATAATTATCACAAGTCTAGTGTTTGTACCAGAGTTTTCAAGTCGCTGGCTGGACTAAAACGTCACACTCGTTCAGCGTATCGGTAGGGGTTCTCCTACATGGATATAAAGTAGTGGCCGTACTCGAAAACGAGTTGGCAGCCACCATGTATGTATGTATGTATGTATGTATGTATGTATGTATGTATGTATGTATGTATGTATGTATGTATGTATGTTCTTCTGGTTTTATAATTTCACAAATTTTTACCAATAGAGAGAGAGTCGGTTTCTAACATAGACTCAAGACTATCTCATTGGAATTTACACAACATCAACTAGGTAGATATGTATGTATGCATGCATGTGTAGATATGGATGTTATTGTATGTGTGGATGTGATGTTTTGAGTTGTATGTGTGCATGTGTATATGCTTTGTATCTGTACATGTGTATATGCAGTTATTAGATGCAAAATGTTTGGAATGTTTTACATATTTTTACTGTTCCATTAATGGATTGTACTTGCAATTTCCTAACTAGTTGTATTCTTTCTGTTCCTGTGAAGCCTAGCTTCTCAATATTTGTATTGAGGCAGTTACTAACATCACCCAGTGCCCCAATAATCACAGGCATAAATCTGAAGGTGTAATCAGGGTGGAGTATCTGCAGATTTCTCATCAGTTCTGCATAAATATTCTCCTTTTCACTAATCTTTGATATTATATTGGCATCTGCTGGGCAGCTAATTTCCACTATTATGCATGCTTTCTTCTCCCTGTCCTATATCATAATATCTGGTCTGTTATGCCTGCATTTTATTGGGGTTTTTACTGGGACATTCCTCTAGTACTCTTTCATATTATGTACATGGATGTCTTCCACATTGCTGTAGTTTTTAATGTGTTTATTATCGGGGCTATCTTTTTTACGGATTTCATTGTACAGTGTTTTGGCCACTACATCATGCCTCATAGGTAGATAGTACCGCGATGACATCTTTGGACAGCTGCTGATGACATGGGTGACATCTTCGATGTTAATTCTGCAGAGTCTGCACTCGTTATCACATCTAGGTGTTTTTCCTGCATCCCTATCTCTTTTGTGAATCAGGTATTTCGTGTTAATCTCCTGTTCTTGGATTGCAAAAGCGTATCCTTCACAGTGGGAGCCAATATAGTAGTTGTGGGTCCAAGATAGACTACTTTCCTTATCTATATTACTCTCACTCTGGAGCTTACTGGCAACATATCCATGCATGATTTTATGCTGATAAGCATGCAGTATTTCATCCATGGATTCACTGCGATACTGCTGAGCGACTTCCCTGGGTGTGAGGTTTTGATTATCACACAGGGAATATCTCTCGAGGAGTTCCTTCCCAACTCTCATGACCTTATCTGTTTCATGCAGATAGGCTTGCTTGAGAGGCGGGCTCCTACGCTTCGAGGTTCGTAGATGTTGTCGGAGGGATATGATGCGACATTCAAATGCTGTCTGGACTGATGTTAGGCCTCTGCCTCCCTGCTTACGTTTCAAGTAAAGGCGGTCTATGTCACTGTTAATGTGGAAGTTTCCGGTGTTGTTTAGTATCTTTCGAGTTCTAACATTAACTGCTCGGATTTCGTCTATCGTCCAATTGAGTATTCCAAACGTTGGTGTTAGTACAGGCACATCAAACATATTGTGAGCCACTATTTGTTTTGTGCAGAGAGTTCCGATGACCAAATCTTTCTTAATCGGGTGTAGTATTCCTTGGTTACAGATACCATTATAGGATATGTTCTCATCTATACCAGGTATCTGTAGCAGTTCTCATCAGATATCGGTGAAACAGTTAGGCCATTGATGACAATGTTGCTAGAATGGGTTGTTGTTTTCCCCCGCTTTACAGTCATATATGAGCATTTATCTTGGCCAAACTCCATTCCTATATCCTTTGAGAACGTTGTAACCAGGTCAAGATTTTTCTTCATCCCATCCATGTTTTGGCATAGAGTTTCAGATCATCCACAAACAAATTATGGGTTAGGTTCGTATATCTGTCCTCCTGTGAGCCAATGATGCATCCTTCACATTTCTTGAGCAGAAAACACAATGGATGAATAATATCACAGAGTGACAGTCTCCCTGAAATATACCCCTGCAATATTTTATTTTATCAGTGAAAATAGAGTCCTCCCTCTCTGTCTTTAACATTAGGATAATAGCCCAAAAAGAAAACAGCTTCTCAATAGCTCTGATAATAATGTCTGAGACTTTAGCTAGTTGGAGGGCCTCTATCATCCAAGAGTGGGGAACAGA
The DNA here is from genome assembly GCA_964016885.1 of Eledone cirrhosa. Taxonomy (NCBI): domain Eukaryota; kingdom Metazoa; phylum Mollusca; class Cephalopoda; order Octopoda; family Eledonidae; genus Eledone; species Eledone cirrhosa. The sequence goes on from CAXHJY010000726.1 coordinate 59,528, forward strand.
ATCGAAAGCTTTCCTGTAGTCCAGCCAGACTGTAGCCATATTCCTCCTAAGTTGTCGCACCTCCGACATCGCAGTCTTGTTGATTAAGAGTTGTTCAGCTCATCCCCAAACCCCTTTCTTTCCAGTTGCTTGTTCATCTGTGATGATGTTATTATTTTCACAGTGATCTTGGAGGAATAGTTTCAGGCAGGCTGATACATCCTATACACCAGGTTCTGGCATGCAATGGGTCGGTAGTTTTTTGCCAAGTGGGTGTCTTTGTTCTTGGGGACCAGTAATGTTTGTGCTAATGTCAACCATTCTGGTATAAGTGTATCTCCCTTAAGAACTTGTTGGTAGAGGTCAGTAAGATACCTCCGATAGAATATCAGTTTTTTCTACCAGTAGCCGACAATCATGTCTCTTCCTGGTGTTTTCTTATCTTGGAGTTTTCCTATCATAGTCTCAAGGGTACCCTCACTTATTTCGGATGTTTTTGTTGTAGTGTAGGAGCAATAGTTCTTTCGAATTTCTTTTAGCCACACTGCATCTTGGTTGAAATTCTTCTTTTCACCCCATATTTTGCTCCAAAAGGAATCAATGTCTTTCTGGGATGGAGCCTCAGTGACACTTATTATTTTATTCTTCATATCTCTATAGACTGATATTTGGTTTCGTCATAATCTTTTATTAAACACTTTTCTCTCATCTACCTTCTTCAGGTGTCGGCGTTTTTCGCTAACAGCTCTCAATTCTTGTTTGAGGGTGATCAGCGTATATTGAAGAGTTCTGGTTCTACTGTTACCAAACATCGTCTCTATTTTATTTTTCACTCTCTGTTGGTGAGGAGTGGGTTTTTTTTGTGTTTGTTTGCATGTAAGGAGCATTGTCACATATCCTATGGTTTTTCGTAGGTCAGCAATCTCTTTTTCTATTTTAGTTATATATGATGGTTTTTTATTAAATACTAGCAGAATGGCCCGGCGTTGCTCGGGATTTGCTCTAGGGTTCTTATATATTTGATATATATTTATCCTTATCGAGCCTCGTGAAATAAATACGTTTGTTTATATTTTGTTATTGTGTATGCAAAAATATCTGTACACGAATATATAATTATATATATATATATATATTAAAATACTAGATTAAAGTTTAAGCAAAGAATCGCTACTTTCACCCTTAACAGGATCATCTGAAACTAAAATAAAAAAAATCAATTTGTGAACGCAGAAGTAAATATTTCGAAAATCGTTACACACTATATATATATATATATATATATATATATATATATATATATACGCACACTATATATGCATATATATACACACACACACACAGCTACGTCATGATGTCGTAATACAGACAGCCAGGCATACAGACAGATATTATAAGGGCGCAACGTTATATATATGTATCTATCTAAAAAGAGAAAGACTAAGAGAGAGATAGAGGTATCGCTAAATCGCCTAATGCGGTCCCTAGGGCATTGAAAATTTGAAATATTTTGCTCAAAACACTCACAGGACCATAAGTATTGCATGTGTAAAGTTTGAAAACAATGGGTTGGGTGGTTCTCGAGTTTTAGTGATCGGAGTGACAGACAGACATATATCTTTAGATATATAGATTGTCGCTTTAATACGTTCAGCAAGAGAGATATTTATACATGAATTAATTTCTCTTTGGAAGATTTCGTTGAGGGGAATTTTCAATTGTTTATACTTTTGATTATTATCATTATCGATAGTGTTTTCCCTAGCATTCGAGGTAGACTTAGATGGTACACGTGGTGTCAAGTTTCTTACAGGCATAGTTGTTTCAAGGCGCTGTTCGACTTTGCTGCTAGGAAGTCTAGTAGCATAGCGACCTATAGCACGTGTTGTTGATCCCCTGTTTGTTGTGGGAGACTTACAGTTAATAATATTTATCTTATTTTTACGTTCAACAAACGTCGATTGATGGCATAATTGTATGTATTTTTTTTCTTTTGTGGAGCGAGAGACTCCTCGTCTTCATTAAAACATCTCTCTTGGAGAAGGTCACTCTGATATAAAAACTGTGACTTCGTTTGCATCAAATTATGAAAACAAGTTCTTTTTGTGCAAATATAATCGCTATTCAGAGAGTAGGATTGGCAAAGCCTTTGCATGATGTTGCTAAAATATATAATACCATCGGTAGGAGACACTGCTCTTGGGTAGATATTAGAGACTACCTCTGTTATTAAATATATGCATGTGTATCAGCGATTGGAATATTGGAACATTCCCATTAAAACTTCCGCCTGATATCGTTGTTTGGTACAGAATTGAAACATTATGAAGTCATAGGCCCAGTTGTTCTGCTGATGCAAACATTTCACAAAATCAATTGGAAAAACAATATCTATGGGCAACAACTTCGAAGCCTATAGATTCTCTATCGAGATTATAAGTTAATATTTATAGCTATAAGAATTAGTGCACGTGGCTTTGTTAATAAATGTCAAGGGGGTAATTGAGAATAGCTAGCATTTTTAAGCAATGGAAATGATCATGCAAATATGCACATCGTAAATATAAGTTGTAAGCGGAACAGTAAAAACATGCAATACTTTTCTAAAGTTCAGCATTTTTATTATTTAAATTCCAACAATAGAGCTTTCTTTATAATTTTTTCGTTACAGGAAGGTTTCAAATAATCAAAAAGACAAGAAGAAAGTAACTGAATCACTGGTATTGTCTTGGTGCAAACTAAAAAGCATTGTCACCTTGTTAGGCACTCGCTTGAATTCTGCAACGACTTAAAGTAAAGAGAAATTCACATACATACATACATGATGGCTGCCCCTTCGTTATCGAGTATAGCCATTACACAATAAAAAAAAAATATATAAAATAAATAAATAAATAAAAACATATATATATACATATATATACATACATACATGGTGGCTGCCAACTCGTTTTCAAGTACGGCCACTACTTATATCCATGTAGGAGAACCCCTACCGATGCGCTGAACGAGTGTGAATTTTTAGTCCAGCCAGCGACTTGCAAACTCTGGTACAAATACTAGACTTGTGACAATTATTGACACATAGTGCTGGGCCCATGGTACCATGTGACGACAAGTGCAGAGAGATCTCCAGATATAAAGCAATGCCTGTGCCGTGAAGCTTTTATAGTGAGAAAAGGCACTGCACAAAGCCAGTCCCACTCTCTTAACCAAGATGATATTTTCCAAAAAGAAGAACAAGTCAACATCATTGGATACCATCAGGGTTGCAGGTGTTATATCAGAGTTTTCCTTCTAGAATTCTGCCTTGACAAAGGCTAAGGGGTCATCTCTCCCGGTGATTTTGGATGGCCATTGACTCTTAAGAGTTCCTTTGCTCTTTGACAGGTTTTGTTTTTAGTCCTGCAGGATGTCCAAAGTCACCCTCCTCACCAAGAAACCTTGGTGGGGTTGTTAGTTTAGTCGCCAACGACCCGACCATGAGACAGGTTGTACTGGGATACATGTTACCAGTAGCACCAACTGGTGACCTGACATAAATACATACATACATACATACATACATACATACATACATACATACATACATACATACATACATACTTCACTATGACTATACCTTCAGATTTGTACTTATGAGCAGTTGAGCTCTAGTATATATTACTAACCGCTTCAATACAAATTTTAAGGAGCTGGGCTTCACAGAACCAGAAAGAGCACGGCTAGTTAGGAAGTTGCAAGTACAGTCGATTAATGGAACTAAAAATATATAAAACATTTAAGAAATTCGACATTTAATAACTCCATGTACACATGTATAGACACAGACACAGATGCACGTGTACACATATACTCAAAACATAGATCCACACATGCAATATATATATATATATATATATATATATATATATATATATATATATATATATATAGACAGTTCAAGAGTAAACCAATCTTAAAGAGAGAGATGGAGATACGAGAGGAGAAGAGAGATTGGTGAAGGTATTAGAAGCCAAAAGCGTAAAGGCATGTGCTCAATGTGCAATATGCAGTGGGAAGCAGCTAGAGAACTGGGTTCATGCGGAGGTTAGGTGCACAGAGCTGGAAATATTCATTAGTTAAGCAAATCAAGACCACAAATTCACATGGAAGACGTTAGTTAAAGAGTGTCAACATAGTTGCATTTTAATGTAAGGAATAAAGAGTGTCAACATTAATTGCAGTTTAATGTAAGGAATAATAATGTTGGACATTACTATTCCTTACTATTCCGGATATTATTATTCCTTACATTTAACTGCAATTAATGTTGACACTCTTTATTCCTTACATTAAAATGCAACTATGTTGACACTCTTTAACTAACGTCTTCCATGTGAATTTGTGGTCTTGATTTGCTTAACTAATGAATATATATATATATATATTGAAGTACTGTTCTGTTATATTTTGTAATATTTTGTGATATTTTGGTAATATTTTTGCCAATGTAAAACGACTTGACCTCCGTGTATTTGTTGCAATGGTATAGATATTTTTTCTTTCAACACAATTTTTTCAACACTATTTAGTTCTATATGATTTTTTTCTTAACCTGTGTAAAACTTTATACTATTTGTTAACCTTGAATTATATATATGATGTAATTTTGTATATCTTTTGATGCCAATATATTATAATATTGTTATTATAATGTTATTATAATGTTTTTATATTGTTTATGCACACTTACAGGGAATTATATATTATATTTTATTTTTATTTTTATCTTTATTCTTATTTTTATCTTTATTATATTATACTGTAAACAATATATATATATATATTTAAATACTTAATAAGTGTTAGTTTGTGTTTGTACTAATGTATATATGTATATATATATATATATATATATATATATATATATATATATATATATATATATATATATAAAATTTTTTATCACCATCTATTATATTATATTATATTCTATATCGTACTGTAATTCTCGAATTATATTACCATTTGTGTTTCAAGTTTTTGCATTATATAATATTTACAATGTGCGTTCAACATGTTAATCACTTCCATGCTATTTGGTCTATATCTATGTTTGTAACTGCTCACTCTTAATCTTAGCCTACTTTTCCTTGATATCCTTCCTAGGCTTTAATAGATGTATACTCCATATTCTTCTGAGTTTTTGGCTTCTATTGGCCGATAGTGCTTCTTCTAGCTTTACTTGCCCTGATGAGTCCTTAATAGGACGAAACATTGTTGGCTAATAAAGACTTTTGATGTATTGAAGGCTTCTTTGGTTTATTTTTTATAATTCTTCGGCTCTGTTTAATTACATTGAGTTATATCTTATACTGTCATTTCTATAATATGAAGAGGGTGTTTAAATCCAACACACTCTAGTATTTTAATTCTTATATATATATATATATATATATATATATATATATATATATATATATATATATATATATAATAGATGTGAGAAAAACCACAGACCCTCCATCTCAACCCTACTTTTGAAAAGCAGAAGAACTGCGAAACCGGTAAAGGAACCAAATAAATATATATAATTTTTTTTTTAAATAAGACTCCAGTTGCATTTTCGATTTCATCTTTTTTCCTTATATATATATATATATATATATGAAAATGTTCAACATTTTCCCATTACCCACTCTACTACGCTAAGTATTGAGTACTCTGGTGCGTTAGGGTCCATCTGGTTCCTTGCCACACTTCCTTCGTTATATATATATATATCTATATATTAATAATTAATGGTGCTGCAATCGAATGTGGCTTTTTTAAAATATCTTGCACAGAGTTGGCAACCATGATAAAAACATTCAGTGGCAATAGCTGGCTGTGGTTGGTCCTCATACATCCATACATATATACATACATGCAAACATACATACATACATACATACAAACATACATACATACATACATACATACATACATACATACATACATACATACATACATACATACATAGTAGTGATAGTCGAATCCTTTTCGCGTACGGCCATTTCTTAGGCACAACAATAGACATTAGCAAAAACATGTTATTCTTGTTGCTGTCGTTGATGTCGTTTTAGATGGCCCATCAAACAGGAATAATTTACATATCATACCACATAGTGCGCAGGTAGGTGTTCTGTCTACTTGAGTTTAATTGACGTAGCATGCTTTCTGGCGCCGTATTAACCCACCTGCAGAGTGACACACATTGGTACAGATACCACATGCTAATCAATGTGTATAGAGTAATAAAATTTATTTTTTCATGAGTATGACGTATATTATGACTTGGTAGCCCAACCTTTGACATGCATAGATGTCCACATCCCTCACAGGTAAGAATCTCTTTCGAACCCCATTATGGGAGCAGACTAACATTCCCCATATATTTAGCTGCTCGCTTCACTTCAGCATAGGCCTTCTGCTTCTTTTCAAATCCCTTAACACCGGTGGCAATCAGATTTCGCCACTGGGCTCTATCTGATACAAGATCTTCCTATGTTTTGGTGTTAATGTTGACCTTCTTCACAGTATCATTCAGACAGTCTTTAAAGTGCTTGTGTGGCTTGCACTGCAGCTGTTTGCCCTGCACAGCTCTCCATATAATACTTATTTTGGGAGTCGGCTGTCCTCTAGGTGTACTATGTGACCTGACCACCGGAGATATTGTTTCATGATCTCGATGTTTGGCATAATCTACCTGTAGTAGTAGTAGTAGTAGTAGTAGTAGTAGTAGTAACAATAGTAGAAGTAGTAGTAGTAGCAGCAGCAGCAGCAGCAGCAGCAGCAACAGTAGTAGTAGTAGTAATAGTAGTAGTAGTAGATATTGTTGATGTTGCTGCTGGTGTTTGTTGATTAGCTACAGGTGAAGCTTGACTTCAAAAGTATTAAAGTCATGAACATCCCATCTATTTCAGGAACATATCAAATGTTTTCTATTAGAGAAATCTGGCTGCTATTTCTAGCTTCTTCGATGGCTTGGGGTTGTAACAAGGAATGCTGCTACACATGAACCTATTATTTTTTGTTTCCTGTAAGTGTGACAAAACAGAAATAGAAACAATTATGTGAACATTGGCTGCATAAAGTTCCATTTCCATTTACACTAACGTATAATCGAATAAATGTGATAAACTGAAAATAAAATAGTATATCTCTCCTCTCTATATTTCAATGCTTCTAAAAGCATGATAACCATGTCTTATATATATATATATATATATATATATATATATATATATTGGAAAATGTGTGTAATCCTTGGTACAATTAGGTATTTTAAGACAGGAGGGAAGAAAAAATGGCTTCACTTGTGCTTTCAACAAATTTATTTTCTTCACAAAATCCAAAGAGAATTTTTTTCCGGATTAGAAAAATTTTTTTTGTGTGTGTATGCCTCTCTCTATATGTGTATATATAAATATATGTATGTGTGTATCTGTGTGTGTGTATGCATGTATGTGTTAACGGAGGTATATATACGGACATATGTATATGTGTGTGTGTGTGTGTGTGTATACACGTGTGTGTGTGTGTGTGTATGTGTGCATGTATGTGTATATATGTATATTTTGTTGTGTATCTTTATGTGTGTATATGTATGTATGTGTATGTATGTATATGTATATATATATATATATATATATATATATATATATATATATATATATATATGTGTGTATATATATGTGTGTGTGTATGTGTGTGTATATGTATGTGTATGTATATGTGTATATATATATGTATATATATATATATATATATATATATATATATATACCCATGTGGAGGTATGAGTACATATTCGTGTGTGTACGTATGTGTATGTGTGTTTTTACATGTGTCTCTATATGTTTTTGTGTATGTATGTGGATGTATTTGTACATGGGTGTGTGATTGATGGTGTGTGCCTATATATTCCTACATATGCCCGTGTGTGTATGTACGTATATGCGCACATATGTGTGTGTTGAACAAAGGACTAATTTTGGGATGGACGTAGAAAAATTCTTTAAAAAAAAATAAAAAAATAATTATTTACAAACTTGACAGGTGCGATTTGCCTGTGACCATTCTCAACACAAAAGGAATACTAAAAGCTTTTTCCCCTGAATAAAGGAATTTTTCGAGAATGACCGGGGCAGGTCGCACTTGCTACATTTCTCCCCACCCAACCCTACTCACCGTCTCAACTCATTACTGCTATTAACACTTTTTCAACACACCTACACCCATACACTTATTAAAGGGGGAGAAAAGAAACCCCCACCACACCACAGACATGTTAAATCCCTATATATAGAACAACACACCACATACACATCAGTTTGACAAGCGCACCTCAGCGTGAAATGTCGTTCTAAAAACGAAACAATACCTCCTACGTTAACCAAGAACTTCTAAGACCTAACCAACAACCAACAACTTAATTTATAAAATAATTTTTTTAAGGGCAAAAAAAAAAAAAAAATTTTTTCTAATCCGGAAAAAAATTCTTTTGGGATTTTGTGAAGAAAATATATTTGTTGAAAGCACAAGTGAAGCCATTTTTTCTTCCCCCCTGTCTTAATATATATATATATATATATATATATATATATATATATATATATATATATATATATATATATATATATATATATATATAACCTTGCACATAACATCACAGCTTCAAATTTAGCTAAACTACCTAACCGTAGGAACACGTGCAACCCTGTAGTTAGTACTAACTGTAATTGTAGGAATCGGGCTGGTTGCCCCCTATCCGGGAAATGCCTCTCTAGTAACATTGTCTACAAATGTAAGGTTGTAACACCCACGTCCCGTAGGGCCTACATAGGGTTAACCGCCAATAGTTTCAAGCAGCGTCTTTACATGCATACCCATTCTTTTCGTTACCCTCTAAGAAGGAATATGACGTCACTTTCAGCTTATATCTGGAGTCTAAAAGACAACCACACCCAATATAAGTTACACTGGGAGATCCTAGCTAGGGCTAGATCGTATAACGGAAATAAAAGACCATGTGACCTCTGCGCCGCCGAGGCCCTGGAAATACTCTACGCCACAGACCACATCTTAAACAAAAAATCTGAGGCAATTTCGGCTTGTAAACATAAATTGCACAAAACTTTCCTGTATTACAGCCCCACGTTATACCCTAACGGATAGCACGATCTATACGTGGATATTTTACGTCTTGATATGGGAGCTAAGTATATGTTTGTTTATTCCTTTACTTATTTGCATAGGTAAGTATATATTACCCGTATGTTTTGTGAAGGTAGGTATACCTTCTCGTACGTATATTTGATTGTTATGGCGTATAATTTTTACATATTCTGGTATTTAGGGTTTGGCTATGTGTATACGGGAGTTTTGCGTGTCTGCGTGAGTATGCAGGTTCGTACGTATGGTGGGTGTGTGTATATGTGTACTTCTTGTTTTAGTTGACTTACGTCTCCGAACATTCGTGTATTTATATGTAGGTATGCGTGTGCGCTTGTTATATACGTATTTATTTACTTATATACGTTTATATAATTATTTATTTATTTGTACACAAGCATACACACACACACATATTTATATGTGCGTGGTTTTGTATACCTATGGTAAGGTTTTGCGTATGCTTGTGTATGTACGTATCTGTTTGCGTGTATGTATTTATTTGTTTCTATTACTTCTGTATTGTATTTATTTACTTTGTTCTTAACTCTGTAGCGGAGATTCATTTGGTCTCCTAGTTAGAATTTTAGTCTACGACTTCTGCTTACCATTTACGTGATTTTGTCTTTGCGTGCTATTGTTCTCTACGCTCCACATTTGACTTATTATTTTCGTTCATTGCCAGAGAACGTCTCTATGCACCACCTAAGAGAACATTAGTCTACGACCTCTTTTATACCATAAACGTGGTTCTGTCTTTGCGCGTAATTGTTTTTCACCGCTCCTATTAATGACGTATTATTCGTTTTTTCCCGTTCTTTGCCAGCGAACGTTACCACGAACCAAAGTATCGTCTTCCTGTCTTCCTCCGGTTGCAACGTTTTTTTAAATATCCAGTTCTGCGTTTACAGATTGACTTTGTTAGTTTCAGAAGATCCCGTTAAGGGTGAAAGCAGCGATTCTTTGCTTAAACTTTAATCTGTTATTTCAATAAATATTTGCTCTACGGTTCTTATATATTTGATATATATTTTCCTTATCGAGCCCTCTTTGGATTTTAGTCTTCAATTTTATTATTATTACATATTTTATTATATATATATATTTTATATATTTTAAATATATATATATATTTTATATATATATATTTTATTATATATATATATATATATATATATATATATATATATATATATATATATATATATGTATATATATATATATATGTATATATATATATATGTATGTATATATATATATATGTATGTGTATATATATGTATGTGTATATATATATATATATATATATATATATATATATATATATAGAGAGAGAGAGAGAGAGAGAGAGAGAGAGAGACAGTTCAAGAGTAAACCAATCTTAAATAGAGAGATAGAAGAGGAGAGATTGGTGAAGGTATTAGAAGCCAAAAGCGTAAAGGCATGTGCTCAATGTGAAATATGCAGTGGGAAGCAGCTAGAGAACTGGGTTCATGCGGAGGTTAGGTGCACAGAGCTGGAAATATTCATTAGTTAAGCAAATCAAGACCACAAAACTCACATAGAAGTCGTTAGTTAAAGAGTGTCAACATTAATTGCAGTAAGGAATAATATATATATATGTATGCACATGTGTGTGTTCGTGTTTATGTGACTATGTATATACATATATATGTATATGCATATATATATATATATATATATAAATATATATTATGAAGAGAGAAGAAACATTTAGATATAATTAGTAATAAGATGTATCATACCTAAACTGCTTCTAGATTCCTCGACTACGTAGTTTCGTGGCATAATCAAAAACAATACATCACAGAGATATAGAGCTTTTGTGAGGTCTGCCGACTTATCAAGAGGATACCTCATTTTACTAGCTTCAAAGAACACGTCTATAAGATGTGAGATAGAATCCCAAAAGGTGGAGGGGGAGTCAATCACGTGATACAACAGTCAAGAAACAGACCGTTGTATACTTGAACAGTTCTCTATCCAAGACTTGTAATCTCTGTCTGAATGAAAAATTTACCATTATATCTAATTTAGATTCTATAATAAATAGACGCACTGACTTGTTTTCTATCTGCTTGCATACATTCCACAGAACTTTTCATAAAGTATACAGCTAATATCCTAAACTTTATCAATTCAGAATCCTTTTCTCAAAGGCACATATATATATATATACATCTTTAAAAATATACCCATCTTTCTACCTTATTTCAAAGTTATTTATCATATTCTATATCATTCCTATTCATCACTTCTCTTTCTTCCTTTTCCTGTTCTTTTCTTTTGCTTTTTCTTTTAATTTCTAATCCCTAATCTGTACCTTTTGTCACTGTGCCTAACATAGAAACAATTATTACACATACACTATATTCTTACTTTATATCACCTTGAAAAAATCCTTCGTAAACATAAACATTTTTTTGACGTTAGATTATTCATCCTCTATTCATTATTTTTTTCTCACTTTCATCTAACTTATTCATGCTCATCTCACAATATATCCTTACTTACATTACTTCTGTGTTTTTTTTAATAATACATATCAACATTTTCTTTCCATGGCACATATTATTAAACCCTTAAAATTATTCTTAATATATATTAACATTTTCTTTCCATCGCACATATTATTAAACCCTTAAATATTATTCTTAATACATATTAACAATTTCTTTTCATCGCACATATTATTAAACCCTTCAATATACAAACCTTAACTTTACATTATTTTTCTCTTCGTTAATTTTCAAATTCTTCTAATTTATACATTATCTTCCAACGGTTTTTCAACCTCTCTATGTAAAACAATATATTTTTCTCTGTTATAAAAGCTATCTCTCTTTCTCTATCAGCCATCTCTCCCCCTATCTCATACTTCCTCATTATACTCCTCCCCCTCCACTTTTTACTCTCATCTCCTCCTCTTTTTCATCCTTTCCAACCTCCCCCCCCAAAAAAAAAATTTGTTTACCCAATATCACACATCAATCCAAAACTACTTTTCATATGTTGATTTAAAACTGCACTATCCACAAGTGTTTTTAACCTTCATATCATGTTCTCCTATTTTATCTGATGAAAACACAAATGTTATTGCATGATGATATTTGTTTTTGAAATGCGCATAATAAAATACATAGAACTCATTTAACCATCTTTTGATCTTATATATTATGTATACGCCAGTCCTACAAACTGTAGAGTGCTTCTTATCCGATATCTGCATTGCTTTATTGTACTACAATAAAACTCACCTCCTACATATATATATATATATATATATATATATATATATATATATATATATATATATATATAGTAATAATAATAAATTTGAAGACTAAAATCCAAAGAGGGCTCGATAAGGATAAATATATATCAAATATATAAGAACCGTAGAGCAAATATTTATTAAAATAACAGATTAAAGTTTAAGCAAAGAATCGCTGCTTTCACCCTTAACAGGATCTTCTGAAACTAACAAAGTCAATCTGTAAACGCAGAACTGGATATTTCAAAAAACGTTGCGACCGGAAGAAGACAGGAAGACGATACTTTGGTTCGTGGTAACGTTCGCTGGCGAAGAACGGGAAAAAACGAATATAATACGTCATTAATAGGAGCGGTGAAAAACAATTACGCGCAAAGACAGAACCACGTTTATGGTATAAAAGAGGTCGTAGACTAATGTTCTCTTAGGTGGTGCATAGAGACGTTCTCTGGCAATGAACGAAAAAAACGAAGATAATACGTCATATGAGGAGCGTGGAAAACAATAGCACGCAAAGACAAAACCACGTAAATGGTATAGCAGAAGTCGTAGACTAAAATTCTAACAAGGAGACCGAATGAATCTCCGCTACAGAGTTAAGAACAAAGTAAATAAATACAATACAGAAGTAATAGAAATAAATAAATACATACACGCAAACAAATACGTACATACACAAGCATACGCAAAAACTTACCATAGGTATACAAAACCACGCGCATATAAATATGTGTGTGTGTGTATGCGTGTATACAAATAAATTAATATATTTCTAAACGTATATAAATAAATAAATACATATATAACAAGCGCACACACATATCTACATGTAAATACACGAATGTTCGGAGACGTAATTCAACCAAAACATGAAGTACACAATACACACACCCTACATACGTACGAACCTGCATACTCATACAGACGCAAAACTCCCGTATACACATAGCCAAACCATATGTACCAGAATATATAAAATGATACGCCATAACAATCAAATATACGTACGAGAAGGTATACGTACCTTCACAAAACATACGGGTAATATATACTTACCTATGCAAATAAGTAAAGGTATAAACAAAACATATACTTAGCTCCCACATCAAGACGTAAAATATCCACGTATAGATCGTACTATCCGTTAGGGTATAACGTGGGGCTGTAATACAGGAAAGTTTTGTGCAATTTATGTTTACAAGCCGAAATTGCCTCAGATTTTTTGTTTAAAATGTGGTCTGTGGCGTAGAGTATTTCCAGGGCCTCTGCGGCGCAGAGGTCACATGGTCTTTTATTTCCGTTATACGATCTAGCGCGAGCTAGGATCTCCCAGTGTAACTTATATTGGGTGTGGTTGTCTTTTAGACTCCAGATATAAGCTGAAAGTGACGTCATATTCCTTCTTAGAGGGTAACGAAAAGAATGGGCATGCATGTAAAGACGCTGCTTGAATCTATTGGCGGTTAACCCTATGTAGGCCCTACGGGACGTGGGTGTTACAACATTACATTTGTAGACAACGTTACTAGAGAGGCATTTCCCGGATAGGGGGCAATCAACCCGATTCCTACAATTACAGTTAGTACTAACTACAGGGTTGCACGTGTTCCTACGGCTAGGTAGTTTAGCTAAATTTGAAGCTGTGATGTTATGTGCAAGGTTAGGTGTCGTAGAGTAAGAAATTTTAATAGTATTTCTATTAAAAATTTTACTATAATGACGTATTATCTTCGTTTTTTTCGTTCATTGCCAGAGAACGTCTCTATGCACCACCTAAGAGAACATTAGTCTACGACCTCTTTTATACCATAAACGTGGTTCTGTCTTTGCGCGTAATTGTTTTTCACCGCTCCTATTAATGACGTATTATATTCGTTTTTTCCCGTTCTTCGCCAGCGAACGTTTCCACGAACCAAAGTATCGTCTTCCTGTCTTCTTCCGGTTGCAACGTTTTTTTAAATATCCAGTTCTGCGTTTACAGATTGACTTTGTTAGTTTCAGAAGATCCCGTTAAGGGTGAAAGCAGCGATTCTTTGCTTAAACTTTAATCTGTTATTTTAATATATATATATATATATATATATATATATATATATATATATATATATATATATATATATATATATATGTATGTATGTATATATATATATATATATGTGTATATATATATATTTATATATATATATATATAATAATAATAAATTTGAAGACTAAAATCCAAAGAGGGTTCGATAAGGATAAATATATATCAAATATATAAGAACCGTAGAGCCGGATATAGGGGTCATCTCCCTTGTCTAATGCCATGTGCGTTTTTCACCGCTAGTTGACTCCTTTGCCGCCAGGATAAAACTCGTTGACAACGTAAACTCCGTTCCACTTATTCTAGTAGGCTTTTATATTTATATGTGAGCTGATAGAGTACTGTCTAAGGATTTACAGAAACCCATGAAGCTAGATTTAACACCTTTCTAGTGGGTCCGGGTATGATTTTACATTCATTTAAATTATTGACGTATTGTTTTATTGATATTTTTTATCTGTTTGGCCCGAATCTTCCTTTATCGATTTTAAATCGTATGGTTGATTGTAGACTTGTTCTATATGTGACGGTATTTTAACGATAGTTATAGCTCTGATTCATCTGAATTATTGAGCCCTCTGCCGCTCATATCGAATTTCGTTTTTCGTGAACTCGTGCGCCGATTTTTCGATACTCGATCTTTCTAATATATTTAGCTCTGGACATAGCTATCCACCAGTTAATTTTATTGCTCATTTTTTGTCGATTCTATTGAGTGATGAATAGCTTTTGTTTTATTTTAACATGTCTATTGAGCACTCTAATTCGATATGTGTATTTCCACATTCACTCGAATTGTTTTCGCGGATATAGGGGTCATCTCCCTTGTCTAATGCCATGTGCGTTTTTCACCGCTAGTTGACTCCTTTGCCGCCAGGATAAAACTCGTTGACAACGTAAACTCCGTTCCACTTATTCTAGTAGGCTTTTATATTTATATGTGAGCTGATAGAGTACTGTCTAAGGATTTACAGAAACCCATGAAGCTAGATTTAACACCTTTCTAGTGGGTCCGGTATGATTTTACATTCATTTAAATTATTGACGTATTGTTTTATTGATATTTTTTATCTGTTTGGCCCGAATCTTCCTTTATCGATTTTAAATCGTATGGTTGATTGTAGACTTGTTCTATATGTGACGGTATTTTAACGATAGTTATAGCTCTGATTCATCTGAATTATTGAGCCCTCTGCCGCTCATATCGAATTTCGTTTTTCGTGAACTCGTGCGCCGATTTTTCGATACTCGATCTTTCTAATATATATATATATATATAAAAGACGTAAAATATGAAAATTTTAAAAAATTTTTAAAAATTAACTTACTTACTAAAATTTTCACTCCAACTAATCAGTTTCTGCAATGCGATAAAGACAGTTACGTAATAAACTGTCGAGAATTCATTGCGTCATCAGGGAGTCTATTCTCAGCTAAGTCTCCAGGCAATGCGCGGACACTGGGGACTCATATAAAAATAATAGACTCCTTATGACGCAATGAATTCTCGACAGTTTATTACGTAACTGTCTTTATCCCATTGCAGTAACTAATTAGTTGGAGTGAAAATTTTAGTAAGTAAGTTAATTTTTAAAAAACTTTTTTAAATTTCTTATTTTACGTCTTTTATATTATTGTTCTGCATCCTCCTGCATTGAACCACCTAGGTACTATGACATAACCTGTGTATTTGCTGGCATTAGCGTACATCTGTACGCATATGTTAGTAGATATACTAAATTCTCTCTCTCTCTCTCTCTCTCTCTCTCTCTCTCTATATATATATAT
>CAXHJY010000727.1:2500-5000 GCA_964016885.1 Eledone cirrhosa
ATTGAACCTGGACACACACACACACACACACACATATATAGAAATATTCATGACTATATCTATAATATGCATTGTATATATATATATATATATATATATTCATGTATATACGTAGGTATATGCGTGTTTATATATATATATCTATATGTATGTACATACGTATATGTATGTATACACATGTATATACATGTATATATGCATATGTACGTATATATACACATGTGTGCGTATGAATATATATACAAATGTCTATATGCATATGTACGTATATATACACGTATGTGTATGAATATTTATATACAAATGTATGCATATGTACGCATGTATGCGTATGAATATATATATATATTTATATATATATTTATATTTATATATATATATATATTATATTATATATATATATATATTTATATATATATTTATGTATATATTTATATATATATATATTTATATATATATATATATATTTATATATATATTTATATATATATATATTTATATATATATTTATATATATATATATATATATATATATTTATATATATATTTATATATATATATTTATATATATATATATATTTATATATATATTTATATATATATTTATATATATATATATATATATATATATATATATATATATATATATATATATATATATATATATATATATGTGTGTGTGTGTGTGTGTGTGTGTGTGTGTGTGAAGAATCGTCTGGTTGTGGAACCAACCAACCAACCGGAAATTTATAAAATCCTAAATTTATAAATTTAATTTATAATAAATTGAAGTGAAAGCAACTGGTGCGTGTGTTTCTTATTGGCAACATGACCCTCCCAAAGTATAACAATATCGGTTTCAACACACGTTTTCAGATAAAGAATCTTGCTAAACAAATTCAGAAACGAAATTTATATATACATATATGTATAAAAATGAGTGAATATATATATATAAATATCTATGTGTATATATGTATATAAATGAGTATGAATAAATATATATATATATATATATATATATATATATATATACTCGTATATATATATATATATATATATATATATATACTCGTATATATATATATATATACGAGTATATATATATATATATAATCATTACACGGTATTTTAACGATCATTGAATTAGTTTACTGTAGACTTTGCTTACAGATAAATACTCGATGCATTTGATGAACGCACACACACATACACACACACATATATATATATATATACATACACACATACACAATGAAATAGTGTTAATGTGCAATCAATGAATAGCAATGATTAGGGATTACTGAAGCAGAAAACAAGCCTCGTAAGAGTGTGTGTATATGTGTAATGTGTGTATATATGAATATGTGTAATGTGTGTGTGTAGTAGTAGTAGTAGTAGTAGTAGTAGTAGTTGTATATACACAAAGCCACAAATTGTGCAAACGTGTACAATTGCTCTCAGCGCCACCAACCGACCAGTACCGGTACCAACCACGCTGGCGCTAATTTTATCGACCCCTAATACGTTGAAAGACAAAAGTTGGAACAACAACGAACGCTTGAACTCGGAATAAAAGGGCTTAGAGTGAGGAAATAAATAGACAGACAATAATAATAATAATTGTTTCTACTTTTGGCACAAGGCCAGCAATTACCAGTGCATTACTGGTACTTTATTTTATCGACCCCGTAAGGATGAAAGGCAAAGTCAACCTCGGCGGGATTTGAACTCAGATCGTAAAGGGACGTAACTATGCTGGAAAGCATGGCGTCCGACCCTCTACCGATACTGCCAATCCACCGAATAATAATAATAATAATATCATTTATTGGCCACAAGGACCGACATGTAGGGGACAATACAAAGACAGGGACAGTGGGGGTTTACAAAAAACTCGAGTAAAAGTGCACTATGGCAAGACTAATTTTAAGAATGAAAATATAAAATATATAAAATAAACTATGCTTAAATATAACAAAATAAATTCTCCAATAGGGGGGGGGGGGCGTCCCAGGGGTGACTCAGGTACCCCACCAATCCTAAACCACCCTGCGCTTCTGGGGCACCCGGGGAGAGCACTCCCTCTCCTCTTCAAATTAGCCAGCCTATAGGTGCATGGTCAGAGTAGGCTCATTCACACGGGCCATTCTCGTCACATTCATCCACCTTTTAGCGAATGTACTGGAGGATGGGGCGGGGGGCAGCACTACACTCTCCACCCTCACCTTCCTTTCCAGGTGAAACTTGAAGAAGTTGATGAGGGATTGGCCGAAGAGAAAAGTGTTTCTCTTCAGTCCTTTCAATCTGGTCCACCATACAGAGTAGGGTGGCAGTCTTCAGACTAAAGGGACAATAAATGTTTCTACTTTTGGCACCACAAGGCCAGCAATTATCCCAGTGCATTACTGGTACTTTATTTTATCGACCCCGTAAGGGTGAAAGGCAAAGTTGGCCTCGGCGGGATTCGAACTCAGAACGTAAAGGGCCGTAACTCTAT
>CAXHJY010000727.1:10000-15000 GCA_964016885.1 Eledone cirrhosa
GAGAGAGTTTGTGTGTATATATATATATATATATATATATATATAGAGAGAGAGAGAGAGAGAGAGAGAGAGAGAGAGACAGAGATACATTAGTCATATCATACAGATACATACGTATACTATTACAACTCAAACCTATGTAGGTATAGCTGACCCCTTACAAGGCTGGATCTCAGGTGTCTTTGATGTTTTAATGTAAGGGGCCCCAGTTACATTACACACACACACACCATTCCTGATGATTTCATACGAATGAAACAATTCTAATCCTGTGCAAAGTCATTTCTATATATATAATAAAGATGCCTATACCCCCCCCCCCCCTACGTAGTGAGTACCTTTGTTAACTGTAGTTGCCCTCCGACACCACTTGGAACCTATATATATATATATATATATATATATATATATGTCCCAAGGTTCTGATACCATCAACACTATACACACAGAGCTGGCTTATCTAAGAACTGACTCACTGCCTGATGAGGTCATAGCCATTCAATGGCTATCATCGAAATATATATAGCAGTAAATAAAGGATTATGAGTTCATGCAATTGACTTATGCTTCGTCACTATATATATATATATATATATATATATATATATATATATATATATATATATATATATATATATATATATATATATGAAATATCTATGATCGTTGGCAAATCACTGATGAGGGACTCATTTTATAACATGTTATCCATGTGCAACCTGCAGTATTCTTCTCCCCATTTTTTCATATATATATATATATATATATATATATATATATATATATACATATATATAATAGTAGAACACTGGAGGTTATATCCGTAGTAGTAGAGCAATCAGTCCATGGCACGAGTTTGGAGACCAAATAAGCTGAGGGTCTGAATAAGGTGGAACAATTGTTCTCGGTATGGTGAACTAACTGTTATTACCCACCAGTGTTCTACTATATATATATTTATATATGTATATATATATATATATAATTAAAAAAATGCCAACACAAGAACAAGAATGAGGGGTTCATTCTACTGACATGGCTTTAAAAATGAGGCTTGTTTGCATAATTGCAAACCGATTTGAATGTTATTAATATTCGAAAAACTAAGATTACATATGTTTTATTCATTCTGACGACTGAAGACAGATATAAATATCTGTCTTCAAGAAACCACTGGTAAATAAAATAAAATAATTATCGTATGTTGGTTATTACATAACTATATATATATATACTATATACTATAACGATAACCTGTCATCTCGTATATATATATATATATATATATATATTAATAATAAGTTGACGGAATTAGCATGGGTTTCACTGCTAGTACCGGTTGCATCTCAGCATACTCAATAGGTAATGTTAAGTAAACTCCCAGAGTAGACACATAGTTAATTCGCTTCAATACAACGCACGTAAATGGGTACCTCCAATCTTACCCGTACTCGAGTTTCGGCAACACTTATATATATATCTATATGTAGTTGGCGGCCGAGAGAAATGAGTACTCAATACCGAAGTAGAGTTTAAATATTCATTTTTTTTTTAATGTCGAATAGGGATTCTTGTTGCTCTGGAGTTTCGTGGATAAACAGGCGAAAATCCAGAGTAACAAAACTCACTATTTTGCCTTAATGAAACGAGTATATACAGTGTGTGGTGACTGGGGTGCTAAGCTCGGTGTGTTATTGTTGTTAAGCTCCTAACTGTGTAGATTTAGTTGACCTCATAGGTTTCTCAAGTGTTTTAAATGGTAGTGGACCCGGTCCTATCATGTTGCTGTTGCTTACCACTTTGCAGGTTTAGGGTCCGCAGGCCTCTCAGTAAGACGTTCTATTGATCGATCGGTCCAGTAGATGATCTTCCTCGAAAGCGACGAAGGACCCATCGTCAGTGCTGCACAATGTGCTCTGCATGACCTCAAAAGACTGACTGTTCATGAAACAGCCAGTTCTTTGGTACAAATTCAAGGCAATCAATAGAAATATTGTCATTATGACAATAACAACAATAATAATAATAACTACAGCAGTTACCCTGCGTGTATCTGTGTATGTGCGTGTATGTGTGTATATATGTGTGTGTGTGTGTATATGTGTGTGTGTGTGTAGTTTACTGGAGCCACCTCCATCCAAGCGTGACGGTGTGAATACTGTTAACACATTACACGGATCCTTTACAGAATTAAAAAAACTCTCTACCTCTCTCTCTCTCTCTCTCTCTCTCCTTCTAAGTTTCTCATTTTTTGCCCCTTTCTCTCTCTCTCTAAGTAACTCTAAATATCTCTCTCTCCCCATTTCACCCCTCCCTCTCTCTCCCCATGTCACCCCCTCCCTCTCTCTCATCATCTCCTTCTCTCTCTCTCATCATCTCCTTCTCTCTCACCACCTCCCTCTCTCTCACCACCTCAATCTCTCTCACACCCTCTCTCTCTCTCACACCCTCTCTCTCTCACACCCTCTCTCTCTCACACCCTCTCTCTCTCACACCCTCTCTCTCTCACACCCTCTCTCTCTCTCACCCTCTCTCTCTCTCACACCCCTCTCTCTCATACCCCTCTCTCTCACCCCAATCTCTCACATACTCTCTCTCTCACCCCAATCTCTCTCACATACTCTCTCTCTCACCCCAATCTCTCTCTCACCCCAATCTCTCTCTCACCCCAATCTCTCTCTCACCCCAATCTCTCTCACACCCCAATCTCTCTCTCACCCTCTCTCTCTCTCACACCCTCTCTCTCTCTCACACCCTCTCTCTCTCTCTCACACCCTCTCTCTCTCTCACACCCTCTCTCTCTCTCACACCCCTCTCTTTCACCCCTCCCTCTTTCTCTATCATCTCAATGTACACCAATATTAGGCTTTTATTTGTACTTAGTATGATTAATTGTATTTAAATAAAGGTGCAACACACACAGACATTCCCATACAATGCTATAAATGTGTGTATATATATATATATATACATATATATATACACACACAGACACTCCCATACAATACTATAAATATGTGTGTATATATATATATATATACATACACACACACACACATATATATATATATATATATATACACACACAGACACTCCCATAGAATACTACAAATGTGTGTGTGTGTATACACATATATATATATACACACACACGCACTCGGACACCTAAGAATGTATATATATGGTACCTGAACCGATAAGGTTTGGTTTCTGGGGTATGTCACTATTTATAAAACAAATGTATTTTATCTGATGAGGGCGTACCAAAGTATTTGGTACCCTTGAAATATATATAATAAAATAAATATGGTTTTATAAATATAGTTCCCATTTATTAATATCATTGATATATATATACTGTATATATACACACAAACAATATATATATACTCACACTCGAACACCTAAGGATACACACACACACACACACACACACACACACACACACACACACACACACACACAGGCACAAACAACTATATATATATATATATGTGTGTGTGTGTGTGTGTCCCAAAAATGTTTAGACGCTTTTATCAGTTATCTGTTGAAGTGTGTATACATTTTTGGGGGACATATGTATGTAAATATATATTTGTATATATATGTATGAATGTGTATGCATGTATATATGTATATATATATTTGTATATATATGTATGTATTATATGTATATATATATATGTATGTATGTAGACACCCTGTATATGTGTATGTATATATATATATATATTTCCCACATCTTACGTTAACTATTTTCCCATTTTGACGCTATAGTCACTTATATATTATGTAATACTGTTGGCTTCTTGCTACAATACTTTCTATACCTTTCATTTATATATATAAATATATATATATATATATATATATATACGTATGCTTTGTATATACATAATGTATGCACAAATATATAAATATATATGTACACATATATATACATATATGTGTATATGTATATATATATATACATAGTAATACCTGGGTGTTTACGTTAAATACACGGGAGTATATTAACTGTTACCTAGGATTGAAAACATTATGCGATAAAAAAATAACTTGTAAGGAAATATGTCTTTCAAAATAATGAAAACTAGATTCGTATATATATATATATACACACTTTTACTCTTTCACCTGTTCCAGCCATCCGATTGAGGCCATGCAGGGGCACCGCTCTTGGTGCTACACATTCTATCTCCAGCCTGTATTGGCTGGCCATTGGTGTAGAGGGAGTTCGTTACTGCTGCCCTTAGGTTGCCTTCGTACCGTGCTGTGGGCTCATCCGGGATCCTAGATAGCAGGGAGTCGAGATGTTTCTTGAAAACATCCACGTCCACACCATTCAGATCTCTCAAATGTCTTGCCAGCTTGTTGAAGAGTTGAGGGCTTTTGAAACCCAGGCTATTGCAATATCTGCTCCTGATACTTTGGCAAAACACAGTGACGTCCTGTTCGCGGGTTGGTCTAGCTCTCAATGTCAAAGTTTGGTGCTAGTCCTTCTAGGATTTTCCATATGTATATCACTGCGTATCTCTCCCGTCTTCTATATCATATCATATCATATCATATCATATTATATATATTATATTATATTATATTATATTATATTATATTATATTATATTATATTATATTATATTATATATTTATGTTCATGCATGGAAAAGCACTACCCAATCTTCCAAAATGTAAGGAGGGATCAATATTGTGACCTATCTTCAGGTGCTTATAAACTCATATAAACACCTGAAGATAAATCACAAGTTTGATGTCTTCGTGTCTTGATGTATTCTTGAGGTGGGGTCAACATACATATATATTAGAGAGAGCCAGAACTGTGAGGCTGAAACGGCGAGACCTCGGAGGTCAGGCCCCGACCATTTCTAACATAGACTTAATCTACTAGGCCAACAATCGAGTACTCTGTTGAATAATGGTCTAATTAGTCTTAAACTGGTTCAATCCTACAATGTACGTATGTCTGTATATATATGCATT
>CAXHJY010000727.1:20000-30000 GCA_964016885.1 Eledone cirrhosa
AAGTGTGTCAAGGTTCAGCTGTGTGATACCTTCGGCAAGTCTTTCCTACTATCCTCCCCACTTGACAAATTTGAATGAGTATAATTTGATAGAGAAAACTGCAGAATGCCGTCGTACCCATCAACATATATGTAGATATCTGTGTGTGTTTATGTCGGTTCGTGTCAGTTTCTACCCCTTAAAAGTATACCTGATTGGTTCTTTCGTTGTTTTGGTATGGTATGGTATGGTTGGGTTTTGCCTACCGCAATTTTCAATTTGTCAAGATATCTAAACGTAATGTTATTACGCTAAGGACCTACCCCTATTGAGTGCTTTGATACTCATTCCTCATTGTAGGTCGACTTTGCTTGGCCACAGCCAAAGATTCGGATTTTACTAAGCTTCCACTTGTATATATAATATAGAAATGGCTTCTACAGGATTAGAACTGTTTCATTCGGGAGAAATCAGAAGGGCTTCCTGACGATTTCTCCCGAATGAAACGGTTCTAGTCCTGTAGGAGCCATTTCTATACTCTGCTATGTATTGAGTACCTTACTGTGGTTACCCCCGATTGACCCGAGATAAACATATATATATATATATATATATATATTTATATATGAAAATTTGAGCGTGCTAAACACAGTTAACAGATTGGAACATAATAAAAAATATGTAAATAAGAAGACGACATATATATATATATATAGACACACACACACATATATATACAAATACAGTGAAGGAGGCAGAGGATTTGATGCAGGAGGTTGAGACTGTCGATGAGTGTGGGGCTGAGAATGAATGAGACTAAAACAAAATGTCTGGTAGAGAATGTTGAGAAGCCAAAGGGGATCACTAATGTAGGCGGGAAGCCGCTAGAATTGGACTTCCTGTATTTGGGAGCAAAGATTGGGAATATGGAAGATGATGTGGTTGAGAGTAAGAGCAAAGCCTGGGCGGCGTGCCACAGCTTGAGATCGGTGTGGAAGTTGGACTTTCGTAGAGACCTGAAAATCAGCCTCTTGATTGCTGTAGTGGAGTGTGTGCTGCTGCACGGGTCTGAGACTTGGACACTGACCAAGAAACTCACTCAGATGGTGGATGGGTGCTACACGAGAATGCTGAGGATGGCTCTGAACATTAATCAGTATACACTGAGGATGAAAAACTCAGAGCTGTATGGGAGCATCCCAAAAGTCAGCTCAAAAGTGACACAGAGGAGACTGAGGTTAGCTGGACATGCTCACCGACATCCAGAGTTGACATTGCACTCAGTGCTCCTGTGGGAGCCCCTACATGGACACACTGGAAGAGGAAGACCAAGGTTAACGTATGTTGATGCCCTAAGGACAGACACTGGTATGTTGGAGACGCAGGAGACGGCAGCGATAATGAGGGACAGAGACCGCTGGAGAGAACTCGTCCATGGATCTCGGGAATTTTACCCGCCCTAGAAAAAAAAATACATATATATATATATATATATATATATATATATAAATATTATATGTCATGTCTGTATCCATTGTATTGTATTGTTCCCCAGTGTTTTTTTCCTTGTTGACTTTGGTTATATATACACCATTATATATATATATATATGTATATATATATATGTATGTATATATATATGATTAAATAATACTACTATAAAATTACTCATTGACATATATGTATACAGCTATACGTATATATATATATGTGTGTGTGTGTGTGTGTGTGCGTGTGTGTGTGTGTGTGTGTGTGTATGCGTGTTGGTGTGAACGTGTAAGTTGAAACACTTTAGAATAAATACCAATAACACTTAGTGTATCAAAAATGAACAATAGGTACTACTATATATCTCACACCAGTATATATATTTATGTCTATATATATGTGTGTGTGTATACACACATACATAAAAATATAAGTGTATATATATATATTTATATATATATATACATATTTATATATATATATATATGTATGTGTGTGTATATATATATATAAATATATATATATATACATATATTTATATATGTATGTGTATATATATATACATATATATATATATACGTATATATATCTATATTCATGTGTATGTGTATATATGTATATGTGTATATATATATGTGTATATATGTATATGTGTATATATATATGTATGTATATATATATGTATATATATATGTGTGTGTGTATATATATGTACACACACATATGCTCATAGATATATGTGTATATATATATATATATACACATACATATATATATACACATACATATATATATACATATATATAGATATAGATATATATATATACACATACATATATGTATATACACCTCTACATATATATAACACATACATACACACATATACACCTCTACACAACCTCCAGTGTAGATGTCTCGCCAAATAAAACTTAAAAACAAACCACCAGTAAAAATATGCCCCCCATAAAATTGACATTTTTCTAGTCCTTCTGTCTCCATTCAACAACAAAACCTCCTCTGTTGATTTTCTCTTTAAAATCACTTTTAGTTTCTCACTTTCTTTCACCTTCTTTCTCTAGTTCCTCTTCTCTTTTTTTCTTCTTTCTCTTCCCTTTTTTCTTCTTTCACTTCTTCCCGTTTTCTCTCTCTCCTTTTTTTCTTCTCTCTCTTCCTTTTTTCCTTCTTTCTCTTCCCTTTTATTCTTCTTCCTGTTCTCTCTCTTCTTCCCGTTCTCTTCCCCTTTTTCTTCTTTCTCTTTTTCCCGTTCTCATTTTTTCTTCTTGCTCTTCCATTTTTCTTTTTTTTCCTCTCTCTATTCTTTCTTCTTCCGTCTCTTTCTTTTTTTGTCTTTTTTACTTCATATTTTCTTTTTTTTCCTCTATTTTTTCTTCCTCTCTTCCTTTTCTCTTCCACTCATGTTTCTTATTTTTCTTCTCTTCTTATTTTTCCTTCTTTAATTCACTTCTTCTCTCTCTTACTCTCTTTAGTTCACTTCTCCTTCTTCTCTATTTTTCTCTATCTTTCTCTATCTTTCTCGCTTTAGTTCACTTCTCCTTCTTCTCTATCCTTCTCTCTTTCTCTCTTTAGTTCACTTCTCCTTCTGTCTCTCTTTCTCCTCTCTCTTTCTCTCCTTTTCTCTAATTAATTTATTTCCTATCCCCCCCCCCCCCCGCTCTCATATTTCTACTTTTTCCTCGTCAATTGTTTTGTTTTTTCCTTTTTTTTCTATGGCATTTATTGTTGTTATTGTTGCTGTAGGTTTTTTAAACTGTTGTTTAGCCTCCAGCCCCGACCACCTTTGTCCTACCCCCACCGCAAACCTCGACCCCGATCGAGCAAGATCTTTGATCAAAGACACTCATTCAAGACACGACATGACCTCCTCCTCTTCACATACCGTATATTTTGTTTATATCTTTTTTATATATCTGTATATATATTTGTATATATATATATATATACTATCTATATGTTTAAGGACCCCCCTCTCCTCGTTCTATGGTGGTAGGCGCCTTCGTCTGGGATGTTACATGTTGCGAGACTGGCAACCTGGTACATTCGGCCACTAGCCCAGGCTTCGTTGGTCGTCAGGCAGAAGAGAGCAAACTTTCGAAGTGTCGGTCACTCTTTGATAGATTTGTGCTCGAACCCCTGTGGCAGTGGAGATTTTTGGCCTTCTTGGACCCCGAATCACATCCCTACTTACTACTATCGGGGTGGACTGGTTTCTTGCGTACTTGGCCCCCCAGACCACATTCCTAAACATTGTTGTCGGAGCAAGGGTGGCTACTTTTCAGAGCGTCTCCCTCGCCATCTTCCTGGGTAACGTTTTCTCCATTGAGATTGCTGGGTCCACGAGGCGGACTAACCCGTTACCATTACATTGCTCTATATATACTATTATATTTTCAAAGTAAAGGCATTATCTTATATAATTACCTCACATAATATTGAATCTATGAGATTTTGATATTATTTATTTTAAGAACAATACCTTAACATAACTATGAACAGCCGGTTCCAGCCAGTTTGAACAGAAAGAAGTGAGAGAATTCTGGCCGGATATGACCAGTTTAAATGCTAAAGGGTTAAATGAGAGTGAAGTTGATTGTCAATGTGTTTACATTAGGCAATATCATTAGGTGATGAACAGAGGAATTTTAGTTTTCATTAATTTCATGACACTTAACTGTTGCGCTGGCTGAATCTTTGTCTACAACAGTGGCCCCAAAAGTTTGAGAACCTCTGGTCTACATGGTCGACTGGATCTTTGTCAGCAAACATTTCGTAATTTTTTATTCTTTTACTGGTTTCAGCCATTATTAATCTACTAATGGCGGTGGATTGGCAGTATTGGTAGAGGGTCGGACGCCATGCTTTGCAGCAAAGAGTTACGGTCCTTTATGATCTGAGTTCAAATCCTGCCGAGGTTAACTTTGCCTTTCATCCTTACGGTATTATTAGACTACTAATGAAGCGGATGTCTAAGAGGAATGTTTTTTTTACTCCAGAAGCTAAAAGATGGCTGGATTTAAGGGCAAAACCAACCAGCAGGAGACCCAAGGGTAAACCCCAGAGCAAGATGGTTGGATAACATCTATGAGCTTGGATGATTTCGCTTGGGGATCCAGCCTATCTGTAGTTTGAGTGTTATTTCGTAGCTATTTCTAGCACATCGAGGGGGCAGATGTGTGCACAACGTTTACTTCTTGATTATCTCATTTACTACTTTGGCAAAACTTTGCTGCTCTGGGGAGGTTACAAGAGCGAAACATGTCGTGAATTGTCACAGAATACTTGATAGTTCACATAGATGTCAAAACTATATATATATATATATCACAGAAAAAAAGAGAATCAGTGTTGCGACGAATGGAATTTATTGGACATATGACAATCGTTTCTCTGGCGACCAGCTCGAGGCACGATCGATGTGATGATCGAACCTGACTCTGAAAAACGCAAGGTTCTCGGATACGAAGCAGATTTTCCTATGGACATAGGGAAATCTGCTTCGTAGAATCAAGACGTATCTGAGGACCTTGCGATTTTCAGAGTCAGGTTCGATCATCACTTCGGTCGTGCCTCGAGCTGGTCGCCAGAGAAACAATTGCAATATGTCCAATAAATTCCATTCGTCGCAACACTGATTCTCTTTTTTTCTCTGATATCATACTCTGCTCTATGAGAGCATCGAGTGCTCATACGGCCTACCGCATACGGACGCTTTAGCATCCAACACCAATTATTATATATATATATGCATATATATATATGTATGTATATATATATATATATATATATAAACAATGAGTTATATGGTTTGTTGATTATCATTCAACAAAATTAATTTTACACACACACACACACTTACACACACACACACTTACACACACACACACACACACATATGTATTTCTTTAATGATTTTTGTGCAACATAACTGCGTTCTAAGAAAATGACTAAATAAACTTATATGTGTGTGTGCCTACACATATATCTACATATATTATGTATGTGTGTGTGTCTATATATATATATATATATATATATATATATATATATATATATATATATATATATATATGAATATATTTGTCTGCATATATACATATATGCATATATATATGTGTATGTAGATAAATCTACCAAAATATGCGGTAGTGTCCAATCCGTATGAAGAACTCAATGTAATCCAAATATCATGAAAAGAAAAGATGTATTCAAAATTTGTTTCGATGAAAATCACAGGAAAACAGAGTCAAGATAAATTAACAAAAACAATGAATAAAAACAAAGAAACAGTTCCTTATATTAAAAAATTCATCATTTTACGATCGTTTCTAGGATATATATGTCTGTGTTGGTATGTATATCATATAGATCTATGTAAAAATTATTTCTGAAGACAGCATATATATGTGTAGGTATGTATATTCCGTCTGATAGTTTGTAACATTTTTACATAGATCTATATGATATACATACCAACACATACATATATATCCTAGAAACGATTGTAAAATGATGAATTTTTTAATATAAGGAACTGTTTCTTTGTTTTTATTCATTGTTTTTGTTAATTTATATGTGTATGTACATTTATATCTGCATATATTTATGTATGTGTGTGTTTATATATATATGCATATATATATATGTGTGTCTGTATATAAATGTATGAATGAATGTAAATGTATATATACACACACACATATATATATAATGTGTGTGTGTGTGTGTGTATGTATATATGCATATATATATATGTGTGTGTGTGTCTGTGTGTGTGTATACATTTACATTCATTCATTCATACATTTATATACAATGAAAGTCGTTTATAAATATCACTGTTGCGATAGTCTTTTAAATATGACAATAAACAAGTGATAACATTATGCAGAGGACACAACTATATGCTTGAGAAAGCAGTTGAAAACTACAACAATTTTGATGTTATTCATAATTATAATATGCGGCTTTCAGTGTACGATATAATTGTTTTGTTTAGCTTAACCCCTTTTGATACCAACCGACCCCAAACCGTCTCAATTTTTATGTCTTTTTAACGAACCTTTCTATTTAAATTAGAACCTTCCACAATAATTTGATATAACTACCCTCCTCTTTATAATGGAATAATTAATAATTTTAGTAAGTCCCTCTGATAATCTTCATTGATATCTACTCGCCCCAAATTAATTCTGGTTCTATGGGACAAAATCACCCATTTTGTGCATACATACGTGGTTCTGTAACTCAAGATGGCGTCGCAGTGAGGCTGTATTGATATACGGCGTTTCTAGGGCATTTTTAAAAACCTGGTGGAGCTCATCTCATCTCCAGGTCTCCCACTTTATAGGAGGTCCTAAATAGATTAAAACCTTCCACAATAATTTGATATAAGAACCCTTTGTTGTTTTACGAGTAGCACCATATTTATAATTGTTTCTACTTTTGGCACAAGGCCAGCAATTATCCCAGTGCATTACTGGTACTTTATTTGATCGACCCCGTAAGGATGAAAGGCAAAGTTAACCTCGGCGGGATTTGAACTCAGAATGGCAAGGGCCGTAACTCTATGCGTCAAAGCATGGCGTCCGACCCTCTACCGATATTTATAATGAAATAATTAATAACTTTAGTAAGTCCCTCTGAAGTCTTCATTGATATCTACTTTCCCCAGACTAATTCTTGTTCTACGGAATAAAATCACCCATTTTGTGTTTGCATACGTGGTTCTGTAACTCAAGATGGCGTCGTATACCAATACAGCGTTTCTAGGGCATTTTTAAAAGCCTTTTGGAGCCTATCTCTTCTCCAGGTCTCCCACTTTATAGGAGGTCCTAAATAAATTAAAACCTTCCACAATAATTTGATATAAGAACCCTTTGTCACAAACGCCATCTTAATAATAAAATAATTAATAATTATAGTAAATCTCTCTAAATTCTTCATTAATATGAACTCAACCCGAACTAACTCTACGGAATAAAATCAACCACATTATTTAAAGATTGGCAGTATCGGACGCCATGCTTTGACGCATAGTTACGGCCCTTGCCATTCTGAGTTCAAATCCCGCCGAGTTTAACTGTGCCTTTCATCCTTACGGGGTCGATAAAATAAAGTACCAGTAATACACTGGGTGTTTGCTGGCCCCGTTCCAAAAGTAGAAACAATTATTTAAATTAAAATCATTCAACATAATTTATTCATAAGAACCCTTTGTTAAGTTATGCATGTTACAAATACCTTCTTAATGAAATAATCGTTATAGTAAATCCCTCTAAATTCTTGATTAGCCCTTTCAATACCAACCCAGCCAAACCCAACTCTCGTTCCATGAAATAAATCCAACAGTTTTGTTCCTATTTTAATTAAAATCTTCCCAGATAATTTTATATCGGAATCTTTTGTTAAGTTATGATAGAAATACCGTCTTAATTAGGACATAATTAACGAATTCAGTGAAGTCCACTTAATTCCTTAATTGAGATACGAAGTACTTCATTAGAATTACGTTCAGGAAAGGGTTAAAGATTTTATACACGGAAGCTTGTTAATAAAATAGGGCTTGTGTAAAGCGTTGATGGTGGTATCATCATCATCAGCAGTAGTAGTAGTAGTAGTAGTAGTAGTAGTGATTGTGGTGGTGGTGGTAGTGATAGTAGTGGTGGTGGTAGTAGTCGTAGAAGTAGTAGTAGTAGTGTAGTGATGGTGATGGTGGTGATAGTAGTAGTAGTAGAAGTGATAGTAGTAGTAGTAGTGGTATTAGTGATAGTAGTATTGGTAGTAGCGGTGGCGGTGGTTGTGTGAAGGGGTGTAGTTTAGTGGTTTGAGTGTGTCAGATTCAAAATCGGAAGATTGTGAGTTCGATTTTCGGACAGGGTGATGCGTTGTGCCCTTGAGCAAGACACTTTATTTCACTCAGCTCCAGTTCACTCAGCTATAGAAATGAGTTGCGACGTCACTGGTGCCAAGCTATATTGGTCTTTACCTTTCCCTTGGAAACATCGTTGGCGTGGAGAGGTGAGGCTGGTATCGTTACGTATGGGCGACTGCTGGTCTTTTACACAAAAGCTTGTGCCTCGGAGGGGAATTTTCTAGGGGTATATATCCCATGGTCATTCGTTACCGAAGGTGGCCGTTAGCCATTTTTTAGTAGTAGTAGTAGTAGTAGTAGTAGAATGATAACATCATAGTTACTATAATGTGCTTTAAAGCTAATTGAAAGATGAAAATTAGTATTATTAGAAGGCATTCCGGCCATGACCACATGACCAGACATGCTTTTATTGATACACACACACACACACACACACACACACACACACACACACACACACACACACACACACACACACACACACACACACATTTATGCTTTGCTTTGATGAAATATATATATATATATACACACACACGAATTTGTTTTGTTTCGTTTTAATCAAACCTATATATATGTATATATATATATAAATATATTTATATTTGTTTAAATATATATATATATATATATATATATATATATATATATATATATATATATATATATACCACAGACCCTCCATCTCAACTCTACTTTTGAAAAGCAGAAGAACTGCGAAACCGGTAAAGGAACCAAATAAATATATATATTTTTTTTTAGATAAGACTCCAGTTGCATTTTCGATTTCATCTTTTTTTCTTTATACTTTCACTCGTGTAGGACACCTCGGTTATTTTTCATTTTGTAAAAAAAACCTCACTTTCTAATATATATATATTTATATATATATATATTTATGAACACACATATATATATATGTGTAGTTAAATATTTATATTCATATGTTTAGATATATATATACATTTATATATACACACACACACACACACACATATATATATATATATATATATATATATATATATATATATTTATATCTAAATATGTTTATATAGTAACAAAGCCTACTTTGTGTCTCCCTATATATATATGTATCATCATCATCATCATCGTTTAACGTCTATCTTCCACGCCAGCATGGTAAACATCTTTATATATATATATATATATATATAAAACATGAGAAGAAAGAAGAATACTGCGTGGTTGCACATGGGTTACATATGACAAAATTAGTCCCTCGTCAGTGATTTGCCAACCATCATTGATATTTCATCGCATTTATATATATATATATATATATATATATATATATATATATATATATATATATATATATATAAAGATGTTTACTTCTCTACTTAGGGCAATTTGATATGTAAACATATTACTATTCAGTTAGGTAAAATATAACATAACCGGTCGCTCTCCGACAGGTTTGCGGTCGTACGTACCCCTGGCAGTGAAGACTTCTGGTGTCCTCGGCCCCAGGGCTACCTCCTTACTCACAACCATAGGCGCTGAGCTAGCCAGCCTCGGGTGTGAGCCCCGCGAGTTGGAGCGACTTTTCCAGCGCGTCACCCTTGCCGTCCCCCGGGGAAACGCCTTCTCCATTCTGTCCGCTGGGGCTGTGGGTGG
>CAXHJY010000728.1:0-2500 GCA_964016885.1 Eledone cirrhosa
AAATGTTTTTGGTGCTGACAACTTTTATAAAGCAACTTTTATAATTCTCACAAAATTGTATGATGGCTGCCAAGTTAGTCACAAGAGATAAAACTTGACCTCTTCATATTCAAACTAATAATAGTCATTTCACTCTCAAATAATATCATTGATAATTGAGAAAACACCTTTTTTTTTTTTTGCATATATTTGTGGGTTTGTTTTTGGTTAAACTCTAGCCTGGGAAACGTGATAGATTGTTTCTTTTTTATCTTAAGACAGATTTTTCATTATTTTTAGTTATGTTTGTTATTTATTTTTTTAATTTATTTTTAACATCTTATCATTTTTATCATTTAGTGCATTCGCTGTTATTTTAGTTTTCACCATATCTAAAAAAAACTGCAATGTCTGCACACATAAGTGTGTGTGTATATTATGTATGTATGTATACATAATGTTAATCTATAATATATATATATATA
Source organism: Eledone cirrhosa (assembly GCA_964016885.1). Taxonomy (NCBI): domain Eukaryota; kingdom Metazoa; phylum Mollusca; class Cephalopoda; order Octopoda; family Eledonidae; genus Eledone; species Eledone cirrhosa. The sequence goes on from CAXHJY010000728.1 coordinate 465, forward strand.
TAAAGTGTGTATATAAATATATAATGTATATATCTATATATATATATAATGTTAATCTATAATATATATAGTGTATACTGTATATATACATATATATATATATATATACACACACATATATATATATATAACTATTTGTCTGAGACGAAAAATAAAATATCTTTCTAAATTTGTTCAGAAAATTTTCATGAAAATAAAAAATAATAAATAATAAATATATATATATATAAAAACCCAGAACTTTTCTGCACATCCGTAGCCGTGTAATAAAATAAAGTCTTGTAAAGAAATATTTGATTAATGGCAAAAATAAACTAAAACGAAGTAGCCATTTTGAAAGAATAGATTGAACTAAATTTGACATGCTTGAAATTTCATGAAATTTTCTCAATAGGTTATGTGTATTATTTCGGATACAGGAAAATATCTAATATTGATTAAAACTAAAAATGCCATGTGTAATATATGTATAACATAATATAATATAATATATGATTTAATATAATCTGATATAACGCTATATATGTATGTGTATATATATATATATATATATATATATATATATATTATATATATTATATATATATATATATATATATATATATATATACTGAGATTATCATGATATTATTATATGTATGTGTTCCTGTTAGATTCAAATTTACCTTTTATATTTCCGGTGTTGATAAAATAATGTACCAGTGAAATAAAAGGTTCGATTTAATCAACTTTCCCTTAACCACCCACCCCACTCTCATTGCTGGCCTTGTACCTAAACCAGAAGCAATTATTATTCTCGAGATTCGTTCAAAAGAACATTACAAATATAATGTCGTTGATAAACACAAATATAAACGCGTACGAGAGAGAGAGAGGAAAAAAAAAAGAGGGACGGGGTGCAAAAACAAAAACGCCCACCAATTCACCACCAAGTGCGACAATTGGCCCCACATCACATCATAAGGGTTAACTAAACACTTTGAGACAAGCCAATACGCTCACAATATTGCCAAGTGTGATGGCGGAGCTAAGGCGCTGTAACAACCAAACACCCGTGTTTCATAATTTCTTTCTAGAATGTGTTGTAGAACAGAATATACTTTTTGCTGGCCAATAAATGAAATTTTATTAGATTGTGGCAGAGGATCGGACGCCATGCTTTGCAGCACAGAGTTACGGTCCCTTACGGTCTGAGTTCAAATCCCTCCGTGGTTAACTTTGCCTTTCATCCTTACGGGGTCGACAAAATAAAGTACCAGTAACGCACTGGGTAATTACTGGCTTTGTGCCAAAAGTAGAGACATTTATTATTATCATCATCATCATCATTTGGCAGCGTCTTTAGAGAATTGGAGAAATTCTTAGCAGCATTTCTTCAGCCTCTTCACCGTTTTAATACAAATCCCTCGGAGGTTTTTGATTTCTCCTTTCATCTTACGATAAAATAAAATACCAGTAAAATACTATGGTCAACATTCAATCCCTTCTCCTCGCCACCCCATCTCCTAATTAAATAATTAAAATCGCTGGTTTTGTGCCTAAAGTAGAAACCATTCTTGTTCTCACTATAACAGTTATTTTTTTATATCTGTCCTTTCATTAACAGCCCTTGGTCTTTAATGAATTTATAGATTAATTTTCGTTTTATTAATTTATCAATTTTCTTAACCACAATAATGACTTCATCAAACAAAGCACATACTTCACCTTACCTTCAATACAACTTAATTCTAGCATTAGTTCCTCATGGAGCTTTTTTCCCCAGTTGCCTCGTTCAGCTTAATTAGTATTCACCGACTGGCCAACCTATAGTGCTGCCACCACACACTACACCATCCACTTCCACCTCACAGCATTAGCTTCTAGAACAGAACATCTTAGACTTCCTACATAAAAGGTCTTCGGTCTTCTCCTCCCTGCAACATCACACATACATACACCACGCCACTACCCACACTACACCATTCCATGCAATTCTAACCATTTTCACGATTCTCAGTAGAATGTTGGATAATATCCGTTTATAGAGGTTCTCT